>MNCI01003778.1:326129-378423 GCA_015680685.1 Gnetum montanum
TACCTCGCTGCTCATCACAACTAAATGAGGATCACAACATATCACCACAAATGTCATGCATGTAGCACATAATTCAAGCATAGCACATAATGCATAACACATGTCACCACAAAGATCATGCATACACTAAAGAATCCAAGCATAGCACATAATGTATAACATAATTTTCTAGGAATTCGTATCTCATGGAAGACTCATCATCTATGGTAGCTAATACATCCACACTCTCTGTAACTCATGATATTGTTAACATGAATACACATAACATAATTAATGCCCAAAGGTATTTTATTAGTTTAATTATCCTTAATCACTACCAATGCTACTACTTGCTACCTCATTTGCAACCCTAGGCTACTAATCTTTTGAACGATAGATCTATACATGTTCATATGTCCCAATGTCTCATACTAGTCATAGGCCCAACCTATAAACTCATACTCTTAGCATGAGGATGAAGATAAAAGTATCATTGACGCATTCATCAGGTGTCATCCTAACTCTTCCACAATGCCCAATCACCAACTACTTTACATACTAATGTTGGCATGCCACATCTCACACACACATTGTTATAACTACATTCAAAACACAATCATATGACTCACATATTAAAAGAACATACATATATTCCATGTATACTTTAGCATAGTAAATAACCATAGCTTCTAGCAATGAATGCTAGAAGCTATTATCATATCCATTCACATCATGTTACAATTATCATGCTTAAGACTCAAAAAATTTCAAGTTTATGAATATTACATTTCATCAATACACTAGTCACAACCTAGACCATGACTTGTGAGTCACTCATAGTTGTAACTTAGAAATAACCATGACTTGGTTATGCCTCATCCTCACCTCATGCCTATTTATATAAATTTTCTTAACACTCATTGTGATCCCATGATGACTCTTCTCTACCTCACAATTCATTAAAAAACACAATCATGACCTCACCATAATGGCCCCACAACTATGCATAGCATGCACTTTCTTAAACTAAAAAAAAAATCAAAACGCAGTTGTGACCTAACCATAATCCTATCACAATTATCTATCCTTGGCACATCTTACCATGGCCCTATCATGACTTGAACCTTTCTATAAACCCTAGTGTGACCAAACTATAACTTGTGTAGGACTCATGATTAATAAGAAAAACATTTAAAACAACAACAATCATAAAAAAAAGATCTTAATCATTTGATTGTTTAGAATCAATGTTGCCCAAGAATATCCATGAGTTTCTTAAGCTTATTAATACATAAGCTTATTAATGCAATATTAAAATTTCTTGTACCATATTCTATTAATGAAAAATGTACATAACTAGCACTCATAACATCCTTAAGTAACCAAACATCAATTCATACCTATCCATCCCATACATATAGTCCCATAATAATGAACAATAGTCTTAAAACATAAAACAAGAAATGAGTAAAAAATCCTACCTAAAATATGGAAAACTTGTAGAAACATGAAATTCAAAAATCAAAGCATCAAAATGATTTCTAGGAGGTTTTGGATTCTTTCAAATCCAAGCCAAACCTCCTTTATTGTAGCCTATCTAGTACCATTTTTACAAGATCCCAAGAATCATGAAAATCCTTTAACATTTTAAAAAGAATAGAAGAGAAGAAGAAAATAAAAGAAACCAAAAAAAGCACAAGATTGGAAATGAGAAGAATAGAAAATATATTATTTTTAATTATAAAACTAAATATGAAATATTTTAATTATTTTTTCATTTTATAATGTTCCTCATGAATTTTTCCATCCCCAACTAATACCAAGGGATCTACATGCCATAACATGCTCATGGGACATCCAATCTAGATACTAATCAAACCTAATATTTGTATCGCCCACAGCTTGCATATTTTTTCTTTGTCAAATATTTTGAATAATCTTATATTCATAATTAGTTGTAATTAAAAATCAATGATTAGATAAAATACATAGCATTATAGTTAAAAGCTAAATGAGATGTAGTAGGTAATGGTTAGTTTATGAAAAAATAACTATTTGTAGAAAAAGAAAAATTTATCGAAAGATATATTAAATACAATAAAGACAACTAGTTATAGGAGAAAAATAGGAAAGAAGAAAAGAAAGATTAACAAAAATTTATATCTAAGATACACCATCTAAAACAAAAGCAGCTAGTTGTAGGACAAAATTAGTACAAATAGAAGGCCAGGGAAAGAGATATAAGGAGGTTATTATTAGTTGTGTAGGTATAGAAGGATAGTGTTTATTAAGAAAAGTAAAACTAATACTTAAAAAATGTTAAAATAAAATAAATAAAAGTAATACAAAAGAATTATTTAAAAAATATAAAAGGTTCAAGATGTAGAAAGAAACCAAAAGCATAATGATATAGCAATCATAATTGAACTCACATTTTCTGACATATAAGACAATGAGTTTGTAAATAAGAATAGAACATGCTATAAATAATTTTAAAATGAAAAGAAAAAAAAAGAAAAAAAAAGAAAGAGAAATATTAAATTAAATAGGATTTTGTAAGCAAATTTTTAGATTGCTTATTTTCTTAAATAGACATGCAATATGAACATGCACAAAATGCTAAGAATTATAACCTCATAACATGATCATCTAAGAAACACTTATATCATACTCATAATGAATAATCATAGCACATGTTTGAGAGTCATTACCATATAGAGCATAATCTAGCAAGATAATCATGACATCATAATTAACTATACATAATATCATAAGATATCTCAAATTATATTATTGAAATAATGCATCTTGTTAAGTGACTTCATACCCCCAATTAACTTTATACACACATTGAAGACATGACACAATATTGTGAGTTTTTTCAATAACTGGTTATAACAATGGATGTAATATGGTCATTTTTGATTGAACAACTTTGTAAACATAGCCCCTAGAGCATAATTAGATGCATTGGTCATAATGTAAAGGGCTTGAACCAATCAAGTAATCATAAGATGAAAATCTCTATGAGCCTATGCTTTAGAAGTTGGAAGATCATTTCATAGTCCTTTGTCCAGATGAATGATGCATCCTTCTTCATGATTTTCACTAAAAATTTAGTGATCCTGGAAATATGCTTAATGAAACATTAATAGAATCCAATGCGTTTAATAAATAACCTTACATCTTTCACTATCTAATTCCTTTATGTGATTTCTTATATCACTTCTATTTTTTTTCAAGATTCACTTCAATTCTCTTTTCTAAGATGTAGTGCTCTAGGATAATGCCCTCTTAGATCATCAAGTAATTCTTCTAGCAATTAAGTTTTAAATTTGTTTCAAAGCATCTTTTGAGAACTTTCTTTAAACAATCCAATGCTTATTCAAAGGTAAAGCCATAAGGGGAAAATACATCCATAAAAACTTCTATACCATTAGGAATATATTTTTGAAATATGCTAAGAATGAGATATTAGAGGGTTATAGGGATATTAAATAGAAATGACATTTTTTCATGGGTAAATATTTAACATGATCTCATGAAGGTAATTTTTTCCTAGTTCTCTGAAGTAATTTGGATTTGGTTATATCCACTATGACCCTTCAAAAATATATAGTGCTTATGCCTTTTATTCATGTCCAACACCTAGTCAACAAATGATAATCAAAAGTAGTTCTTAAATGTTACCATATTCAATAGCCTAAAGTCTATGTAAATCTACTACTTACTTTTTTCTTAGACATGATGAAAAAAGAGCTAATCCAATTACTCTCTATCATATGATAAATGAATTCCATTTTGAAAAGCTTTTTAATCTCCTACTAGATGATTTCTTTGATCTTGGGGTTCAATCTATATTTTGGTTGTCACATGATCCTCATTTCAAAATTTGTGTATATGTGATACAATATTCTCTTCTTGTATGTTGGCTACTTAGGAGATCTATTTTCACATCTATTCCATCCCATCTAGCTTATCAGCATAAGAGCCAGTGATTCTTTTTTTGTCTATTCCATGTAAATTTGAAACTTATAACTATCCTTTGTTGTTTATTACTTGGTATCTTCCAACTTAGTGGCTATTATGTACATGTATTTTTGCATAAATAATTCTTCCATGCACTTATTGCATGTTGGAATTCTTGTTAATTTAACAATCAAAGTTCTCTACATGTAGTTACATCCTATGTCATTATATGTGATGCATAGAACTCTTTACTTCACCATAGTATCATGCTCATTTTCCTTAGCAATCATATTACTAAGCCACATCCTTTCCATGATTGGTAGATTCTCCTTTGTTTCTCCCAATCTAGATCATTAAGAAATTTATTAGATAACATCACCTATTTCTGATGGTTGATACATCATCAACTTTTCTAAAGGAAAAATGATGGATTATTCTACAATCTCTAATTAAATGTTACTTTTTCACATCAGTGGTAGGTGTGGATCATAGAACTTAGAAGGGGGGATGAATAAGTTCCCCAAATCAAACCTTATAAAACAAAGCATAAACAAAAATTTACTTGGTTTCCCAACTTGGGTACTCAACACTTAGAGGGTAGATCGCAAGCACAACTCTAGACTTTGTTTCTCTCAAAATGTGGTCGAAGGGTCCACACCCTATATAGTCTTCAAGTCTTGCTTCAGAGTGTTATACCATAGTACCAATCACTCAACCCTACAAGGTTCCTTCAGGCTTGGAAATTTGGTTTTAAGGCTTCCACAACCTTTACAATATTGCCACAACATCATCAACTCAATCTTGCATGATCCTGACCCTACAAGGCAACAAGAACAATAATTACGAAGGAAAATTACAACTTCGTTTGTTGATCTTTGTATAGTTAGGTACAAGACACTTTACAAAGACAAAATGATAAGATAATGAAGAGAAATAGAGAATTTAATGATTACAAATAATTATACAATGAATACAACAAGGCTTGCACATTTCCCAATGTGCATTAGGTCTTTTTATAGTTGTAGTATTTCTAAATCCATATTTGAACTCATGCAATGACTAGCCAATAGTCAATAGCATTCATGGGAGACATCTTTCTCATGCTTGAGGTGTCTCTTTAAATTTACCTTCAATACTAGGAAGACATCTTTGTTTCCTAAAAGACGTCTTTCTAAAGTTTCCATTTTGGAAGATGTCTTTTTGAACTTGGTCTACATTTTGTAAAGATATCTTTGCCTCATGAAAACAATCTTTATCTAAGAAAGAAATCTTATAGTATCTAAAGATTTCTTTATTTGAGTTCACTCCAATTCTGCCAAGACATTTACTACTTCCTAAAGATGTCTTTCTTTACCTTCCTTTGCATGATGAATCCTTCATTCTTTGTCCATAACCTTTCTCAATCCAAGTTCTTGTCTTGAAAGCACAACAACTACACACACATACAAACAAACTTTTCTTCCATTTTTCTTAACATTTTAACATACCAAAGCCAAAACATCCATAATCTCCCCCTTTTTGGTAATGTCCAAAACTTAAGAAAATGGGTTAGTCTTGTTCCAATAATAATAACACATTTTACCTAGTTCTCTCCCTTTTTGGACAAAACCAAAAAGGTGATGCAAACTCCCCCTAAATAGATGCATAGAGAAAATAAAATGTTTTTGGTGTTTTGAATTTGTGATTTTTATTTGGTTTTGTTTTATTTAGAATAGAAAGAATGAAAAAAATTGCACACGAAAGGACAAGATCCTATCCCCATGTCCTTGCATAGAGATGCCAATCGATGTTCATCTAAGGATTTTTTGAAGGCATCAACTAATTGACTTTCAATTCCAATGAATTCTAACACTTTGTATGCTCCTAATGAAATGGTAATGAATCTCAATATGTTTGGTACTAGAATGTTTGAAGCAATTCCCACGAATCAATTTTACCAAAACCAAATTTTCTAACCATTCCTAGAAAGCAACGTAGAGCTCAGATCCTTTTCATTAATTTCAACTTCAATCCTTGTCCATCCTAGCATTGTTTTTCCATCTTGCATTAAAGAGCAACATAGCTACAAGGAGGTTCAAGGATTTTGGAGGTTTCTTCCACTATTGATTCAATATGTCAAAGAAAAAGGTGGCTACTAAAAAAAATCAAGCTCTAGAGGAGGCAAACGCTATTGCCAAAGGGCTTTTTCATCTACCACTATTTATAGTGGGGGAAATATCTTCCACCATGAATCACAAATTTATAATTTTTGGTCATTTTTTATAGTTTTTTCGCTTGGAACCTAGGTGTTTTCCTTGGTGTGGGCTTAGATTATTTTTTTGTTGGATAACAACATAGAATTTTTTATTTTTGGGGTTATGGGTTCATTGTTTACTATTTATTAGTCAAAATAGTTATGGAATCACTAAATTCTAACTTATGGTTAATCTTTTATAAATTTTTTATAAGTCAATGCACAATATATTTTTAGTTGTTGACTGTTTTACCCCCTTGAAATTGGTTAGCGTTGACACTTGGAGAAATTTTTCTAGCCAACATCCTGACATCTTGGGGATGTCTAAGGTTGTCTTTGGTATTTTCATACATTTTCAAATTTTTTTGATATTTTTTATTAGTGCTTTATTAAATCCATTTTTCCATGGTTTAGGATTTTTTTTGAAATTTCAAAATGGTTTCAGGTTGTGATGCACATTTTTTTTCCAGATTGATACTGCAATGTTGAGGTTAAATTTTGTGTATGCATAGTATTTATAATTACAAAAAAAAATTTAGTGCAAAATTATCCTTTTTTGTTGGTGTTTAATTGCCCTATACAATTGCAATTTTGGGTGTTGTAATTACAAAACCCGAGGTTGTATGAGCAACATTGGTCTATTTTTGGTAATATTTTGGGAAATGTTAAAAATTCCTATGGTCATCTATGTGTTGTATTTTGGTTCCCAACCGTCATTTGAATTTTTCAGAACTTAAACTAGCCATCCTAGAGTTTTTACTACAGTTGATTTCATCATAAACTAGGATTTTAAGTTGGAATTTTATGGTTGTTATTATTGTAGGCTAGATATTGGTATAGGCTAATCCCCATGGTTTCAAATATTTTATAGAATTTTTTTGTAATTCTATGCATTTTTCCACCATGAAGTTGCCATCAGTGTTGATGGGTTGTTTGGCTTTTTCCTCAATTTTTGCTAAGTCTTGTTTTGGGTTTTTTAATGGTTGTAAGTGATATACTTTATTGTTTGGTTTTATGTAGAAACATTGACACAATGGCTATAATAATAAATTGTTTTTGGTTATTTAATGGTTAAATTTTATTTATGATGATATGAGGTCATAATGGTCTTTGTTGGGTTGTGTAGGGCCTTTTTGAAATAAATTTTGGTGGTGATTGAGCTGGTTGAATTCTTATGTTACATCCACACACTAGGGCTCAACACCCCACCTGTTGACATCATGTTGGAGCATGGCTCTCTTTGGTTTAGGCCAAGGGCAAAGGAGTTCTTTCCCTATCTATTCCAAATTTTAGTGTGATGATGTGGTCACACTTTGCTTTTGAAGTAGTGGTTGTGATCATGAAAACCTTGCTACCTCATTCTACCAGTTTGATCATCAAGTTCATAGTTGATGATCTTGACACTTGTGCAAAGGGTGACCAACATGATGGGATGTATACTAGAGGGACACGATGGTTGCCCAAAATTTGGAACATGCCTAAATTCATCCAATACGATGCCAACAGCACACTATTGGTTGATCACCATGTCAACAAGTTATTTTAGAACCCTCTTGGCATCATCTACCATTTGGAGGGGGAAGTGTAATTTTATGTTTTGGGTTTACCTTTGGTTTTCATAGGCTACTAGGGTATAACAATATTTGTTTTTGGTTGGCATGCTTGCATGTACCAGGTGGATGATCATGGGTTGATTAAGAGTGACCAACTCTTGTCCTTGGTGCAAATAGTAATGGGGTCTTTTCCAAAGACCAAGTGGTGAGGCTCACTATGATGGAGCAACTCAAAGATGACTGTGGCAAGTACACCACCTATTATTTCCAAGCCTAGTATAGGTTCTTGGTGAATGATACAACCCATAGTTGGTGGAATGTCCTCAATTTTGGCATGTAGACATACATATCCCTTAGTGTTCCTGCATTTCCTTCACCTAGCAAGCAGAGTAAGAGTTTTTTATTTTCTTGTTATATTTTATTTCTTATGCTATATCAACATTTTAATCGTTACATAGTTGTAGGGTTATCTAGGTCTTAATTGTTTAAATGGTTTTATTGGTATGCTTGAAATTTTTTTTAATTGGTTATACTTGTTATATTTTTGTTTTATATGATGTGCCTATGCCTAAGCTAATGGACCAATTTTTTTTGTGTTGTAGGGGCTACCTCTTCCTCCACTATCACCTTGATTAGTTCAAGATGTGTTGAGGAGACACTTATCCTCAAGTTTGATGAGGTGGATTCAGTGCAACATTTGTTAGCTAGCCAAGCACCCAGAAACGTTCAAGAAAACATCACCAATGTAGGTTTGCTTGATCTTTTCATGGCTCCTAGTCCAACGATCCCTATTCCTACAATGGTGAGCATCATCAATTTCTTTAATAAAGGAGTGAAGAAATTCATCATTCAAGTTCATCATGTGCCTATCATTTTGACCATTCATGAATCTACCTTCAGTGACCTCTTTGGTATCCCTTATGATGGCATGCTAGTTGTTGCTAAACTAGGGAAAGATATGGACAACTGAGAGGAAGTGGAAGAAAGGTTGAACACTCAATGCGGTCACTCCAAATTGTCTCTAGACCAATTCTAGGTCATAAAGGTCAAATAAATGTATCCACTATTTTGGTCTTGAGACTTATCAAAGTTTCTATCATAGAAGAAATTTTTGGACATTGAGCATACATGGATCATGAAAAATATCCTCACTAATGATGCTCAATTCAACTATGATGAGATGCGACTTGCACTGGGCCGCGATATCGCGTACGCAATATCGCGTCNGATCCATCCCAACTCTCTAAGCCTTAGGTGAAGCACATTTTTCTAACCATGCAAGCTTAGAACACACCAAAGGATGTTGGGGAATCATTGTTTGTTACCACTAAGAACTTTAGTGGTATGCATTGTCCTTCCCTGAAAGCATGGCGGTTAAACCCCATGTTGCCCATGGGAATGTTAAAAAGGCCAAGGAGTTATGTGCTAAAGTTTATGAGGTAGCTAAAGCAAAATTGAAGAGGCCTATGATTGAGGAGACAACACTAGTTGTTGAACAAGCTTCCAAGAGAAGGCTTATCATGAAGCTTGGTTAGGCACATCAAGTGGTTGTAGGTATGTTCTACTTATTTTATCTTTAAATTATTTTGCATTTATGTTTTATGTTATTAGCTATGTTGTTACTTCGTTTAGGAAAATTATGCTAATTTCTTCTTTATTTTTTCTTCATTGTTCTTGTAGGCAAGCAATAAGAATTTGTGGCCTAAGTAGTAGTTATAGAGGTAGAGAAAAAAATGCCTAGAGGAGGAGGTTTTGCAATAGCATGAGGATGAGGGGTTATCCAATGCTGAATTGGATGACCTTGATGCTATATTTGACAATTCATAGCTAGGTAAACCCCCATTATCATTTTCGATGATATCCCAGGTATTTATGAATTTTTTTATGTGTTGCATTTTATATTTTCATGTTCAAGATTTGTTTTAAATATATAAGCTATACTTATGCATGTTGTAGCTCCTAAACCTCAACCAAGTTCCTCAACTTCCACATTGCACATGAAACCATGGACAAAGAGGTTCATAATAAAATGGAGTTCATGAGTAGGATGGCCAAAGACATGATCAATCGGTTGTAACAAATCACTCCTTATGTTGGTAAAAGCCTTAGTTTACTCTACCTTTAATTATTTTTATTGTTTATGCATTTTTATTATTTCATATAGGTCATATGGCTATGTAGTCTTAGTATTTAGAATTTTTTGGTTATTCTTATTATTTATTATTTTTATATGCATATTTTTTTCATCATATTGCTTGTAGTGTCTAGGATTGGATGGGATCCCAATCATGCCATGGAGATTAATGCATTGCCTATCCTGCCACCCAAAGTGGAAAATGTTCTATGGAGTTATATGAAATTTCCAATGACTGTGCACTTTCATGTGCTAAAACTTTGTTGGAATGCTAATGTTCGAATGAGTTCCTAGGGGAATGAGTTATAGCATTGGAG
Organism: Gnetum montanum; assembly: GCA_015680685.1. Lineage (NCBI taxonomy): Eukaryota > Viridiplantae > Streptophyta > Gnetopsida > Gnetales > Gnetaceae > Gnetum > Gnetum montanum. The sequence continues at coordinate 336,315 of MNCI01003778.1, forward strand.
AGAGAAATTAAGAGGCAAACTCTTCAGGATTGTAAGGGGTTTGTGCAAGCCTACGTGGATAATAGGGACTATTTGTGAACCAAGGAGTTCACATGAGTATAGTATTGGAATGCCATCCATGTAAAGGTTGTCCATGCCAAGAACCTTACAAAGAAAAAGTTGCAAATGGACCTACTGGCTTGCAAAGCTTGGGAGTGGAGGGATTATTGTGCTTAGGTCCTTGAGTGGGATCATGCATAAAAAGATCACAAGAAAAAGTACAAGGTTGGACATAAAAGTTATCTTAAGTGGTTGCAAGAGGAGTCCATATAATAAAACAAGTTGGAGCTATTCATGAATGGGATCCAAGTAGAGGGTATCTTCAAAATATTTAAAGGCTCTCTAGTGGTAGCTGATTCCCAAACTCCTTAGGTCACTACTGCTTCTAGGGAGGCAAATAACACTACATTTTGATAGAAGATACCTACATGGACTAAGATTGATGAGAGCAACATCCTAACTAGCATTAATCTTGGGGATGTAGATTGGACCCACATGATTGAGGACCAAATCCTCCATCATCTAGAGGTTGATCTTTGGAACTCTCCCAAAGAGGATGTTGCAGCCAAGCCCTTCTAGGTTTGCTTATTATTTTTCTTATTTTTTTAAATTTATTTTATTTTATCATATTTTATTTTAGCTTAATTTGTAATTTGGTTTCATATTGTTTTGATTACTTCTTATACTTATGTTATTGTGTTACAAGTACTACGTGACAATGGTAGCCCCAATGATGGTGATGTTGGAAGTGCTCCTTAACACCCTCCAGTTGTACCTTAGAACCATCTATTGATTATATATTTGGCTATTTTATTTGTTGTTAATGATGTTGGCTATTGTGGCTATTCTTAGCCATTAATTATTGAGAGATGGTTTATCACTATTTTTTTTATTTTATTACTACATAGGATAGCTATGATTGTTGGACTTTTATTCATTTTATACGTTGTTTGATCTTTTGTCATACTATGTGACCATGGCTGTGTTATAGAAATTTTGATTATCATTAAATTTTAAATTTTTAAATATGTTTTAGTATTTTCAATTTTATGTCTCTTATGTGTTTTATGTTTTTTTCATGTGATTAGGCTATGTTGATTAAATCATGTTGTTATAATGTGATAATGTGCACTAGGTTGTAAATGGGTTACAAAAAGTGTTGCTAGTTTTAGGCCATGGAGGGCCATGCGTTTTGAAAAGAAAATTTTATAAGTTTTTTTGTTTTAAAATTTTTATGAACTTTTCTAGTTTTAAAGTTTTTATGATATTTTTTATGTTTTATATTTTAAAATAGACAAGGCATAGAAAGATAAGTTGTAAATAAGAATTAACTCTAGGCTACATGCAAAGTAAAGTCAATGCAAGGTAAAACAAAGTAACCTAAAATGGTACATGCAAACAATGTTTAAACTAGGCTAAGAAAGCAATAAGAAAAAAGAAGGCTACATGGTTATGGACATAGGGTCAGTGAATAGGAAATACAAGTCAACCATGTAAGTGTTTCTTAATCTTTGAAAGATCAAGAAGGACATATTATCTACATTGCATGATTCTATATTTCCCGTTTCCTTTGCTAACCACGTTGAAGGGGAGCTCTTTCCATGGTGCATCCATGGTCCCATTGTTATCAAATTTAGCCTCTTTTTCTCTACTAGGATTCTCGACCCTTTTATTAACAATGGGAGTTTCTTCCTAAAACTCTACTTCAGATCCTTGTTCTGTGTCAATTTTGCTAACTACCAAGGGAACCAAACTATTACCATGGATAATTATTTCATCTCGCTCAAAAGGCAAGTGAATTTCTTGGTGGATGGATCAGGAAATAGCTTGTAATTGAGCTAGCCAAGGCTTCCCAAGGATGAGTTTGAACTTGGTGTCTCTTCCACCACTAAGAATTTGGCTATCATGGGGAATTATTCCCCTACCACAAAGTCTAAAGAAATTGAGCCTTTTATAGCAACCCAAGATTCGTTAAAGGTCTTAAGGGTAGAAGTTGAGGTATGTTGCATATGTTCCATTAGGCCCAAACACTCAACAATGGTGTAGGGTATGATGTTAGTTGTAGCTCCATCATTAACATACACCTTGTGCACCTTGTATTGTCCTAATCTTATGGTTATAAAGAGTTGGGGCCTTGGTTGTCTCTCCATCATGGGGATTTGGTCTTGACTTCGATGTCATGAAACACTAGTGTTATTGACTTAGTTTCTTCCTTTGGTGAAGGTGGTACCATCACCACATGAATTCACTCTTCACTAGTGGAGATGTCCTCATTGATAGGAATTAAGGTCAACATTTCCACTAATGCTTCATAGTGAGTAGTAGAAGTCATTACCAAGTCATACAAGCTAAGTGAAATGTTCTTTTATTTTAGTTACTATTTAACTTATTCCTTAGCATTAAGGAAGTCCTTTTCATTGGTTGTTGACTTCTCATTCTTAGTGACTTTGACTTCCTGCATGCATCCATGGATGTGAACTTTGTGCTTTAGTGGTTGTGGTTTGGCCACTTTTCCCTTTACTTGTGGTTTGGGATCCTCTCATGTTTGGCTAGTTGAAGTAACTTGAGCATTAGAGATCATGGGGATGGATGAAATAGGAGTGGGCTTTGGTGGACCCACCTCCTTTCATGATTTGGCCTACGTGTTGTCTTTGTCCTTGGGCTTTGGCATAGAATTCTTACATTGCTTTATTGGTGATTTATTATTTTTGTTGGGTTGAGAAGAGGTTGTTGCATTAGCCACCACAAGGGTACATTGTTCAATTGTAATGGTGGATTTGGTTATAATGGGAGGGGGTACTCTAACCACAACAAGCTCCTTGGGAGGTGTTGGTGATGATATTCTTACAAAAAAAGGGGTCCTTGAACTAGATGAAGTTGAAGGGCCCCTATCATTGTGAGGAGGTATCCAAATCATGAAAGTCTCCCATGCAGGTTTGTTGTTGGCATTCAACTGGTCCTTGTAGACTTGCATGGACTAGTTTTGTGGCCTAACTAGGTTAGAGGCATCAAGAACTAGCTCATTTTTGTATATCATCTTCTATAGTTCATCCTTTAGGGCTAGGAAAAAAATCAGTATCATGACCTAGCAATTGATGATAGTGGTAGAAACGATCAAGTTTAAAATACTTAGGCACTAGTGGATCATCCTTGGTTGCAAGAGTAGGATCCTTTGCTATCTCGCATAATTAGTCATGCCTCTCATGGACATTCTCTATCATTTTCTTGTATTGGATTCTCTAACTCTTTAATAATTGGTTGAGGAGTTTAGATGGTTTTAGAGCTATCCCAGTGTACTTTGATCAATCTTTTCTCTTGAAGCTCATCCTTGGGTTGCCTGATGTAGAGGCCCTGAATGTTGATGATTGATTATTGGTGGTAGGGACCTTGGGTTGGTCTTTTTTGGGCCTCTATGCATTTTTGGTTTCTTTGGTCATAATGGCCATGACTACCTTGCTTTACCTCCCCTTCTTCTTGTCCTTATACACCACTTAGATGGGGACATGGCTAGCCTCAACAACATCCTCTATGTTCTTGATTTGTGAAAAGACTTGGCTAAGTGACCATGGTTCTAGGTAGTAAAGTCTAAACTTAATGAAGTTGTTAACCATTCCCTTGAATATGGCTAGAAGATGTGTTTTGGATATTGGTTTAGGAATCTCATTGAGCAAAGCATTCCACCATTGCCTAAATTCTTGTATTGGTTCAAGGGATCCTTTCTTAACCTTCATTAGTTGGTCAAGAGTCATGTCAGGTTTCAAGTTATACTTGAAACAGTTAACAAACTATGATATTAAGTTCTCAATGGAGGATATAGATATTCTCAATAACATGTGGTACCAATCCAAGGCTTTCCCAATAAGGGACATAGGAAAGATCCACATTATGGTATGTGGCCAAGCTTGCAATAACAAATACTTAGAATAGAAGATGATAAGGTGAGTGTTGAGGTCACCTTCATCGTTTTATTTAGTTAATTAAGATATGAGGATGCTTGGGGGAAGAATTATTTGTGGGATAGTAGGACTAATAGAATTGTCTTGATAGAAATTTGTGATTTTAATTATCTAGGTTATTGAATCTTTGAGCTTATATAACTTTTTTGTAAGGTCCTAGATCATTTGGAAGGGCTAATCCAATCCTTGAGGCATTCTTGTGGGTTGTGGTGTTTGCATGTAATGTTGAGGTGTGAGATGAGAGGCTTGTGGCCTTGTGATGGATTGAAACATGAAAGGGAGAGGTTGGATCATCATTTTTGTAGGTGGGCTAAATAGTGAAAATGAGGTTTGTGTTGGCACTTGTGGCATAAAGAGAACAAAAGATGTATGTGACCCTTGGGTCACTTGAGTTCCCACTATGGGGCCTACCGACATAGAGAATGGATGAGTAGTGGTGAAAACCATTGATGATGACTGAGAAAAATAAGGTTGCTTGGTGAAAGACATGGAGGAAAATAAGGAGACCATTTGGGGCACATATTGTGCCTATTGAACCACTATGATAGGTGCTAGTCCAAACATGATAGTATAAAAAAGAGATGAAGGTTGATGTATCTATCCCACAGAAGTGACAGGAGAGGTTGAAGTAGGTGTGGTGGTTTGGGTGCTCACTATTAGAAGAGGCTCCATATGAAATTTCCAAGTTCAAGTTTAGCCTCATACTCATCATGTTCCTTGTGTTGACTTATTAAGCTAGCCTTCTCACTCTACTCATCCATCTTAATAAATTGAGATAGGATGTTTGTATGAGTGTCATTCAATGGTATTTTATCGTAGGGGGAGGGTATGTACTCCTTTCCATGTCAATGGATTAATTCATACTCACGTTTAGCTTCGACCTCCATTCATGGAATGAGTAGGATAGCTTGGATCTTAGCACAAATGAAGTTGTAGTGATCTTCATTTATTATGGAAAAATCCAAGCCTTTTTCCCATAGCTTGAGTGATTGCCTATGCTCAACTACAATAGGGTATTTCAGGTCATAAACCCTCATTGCATCCTAGTTATATACCATGTCTATCAAGTTAAGGGGCAAGATAGTTGACTGGCTAAAAGATATTGTCACAAGTTTAAATTTAGTTTAATAAATTTTGCAATTAATTAATTAAGTAAGAAAAATTCTAGCAAGTGGAATTGCCCAAGGTGCAAGAGGGATATGGCTATAAAATAATGTAAACTGCAACTACAGGTGTAGTGCAGGTTACAATGATAGGGGTGTGCACTGCACTTAAGAAAATGTGAGAGTTTTGATGTTGGTAAAACCAACTATTTTGACTTTGCCAACTAAGGCTATGCTAGAGGGGGGAAGCGGGTAAGTAATCAAGAATTACCTTACCCAAAAACAATGTGCTGGGTTACCCCCTCTTGGCAGGAATATGTTTTTTCTAGAAAACATAGATGTAAAATTTTGTTTTCTTGGAACTTTGTTGGAATCTTGGAAGGGATCAACACTAGCTTTTCCATAAAATTTCATAGCATAGGGGTTGGGTGGTTGGAGCAAAGCAATTATGGCCTTTAGAATACACAAAGGAAAGTTCAAATCATAACCATGTTGGCTTTGATAAGTCTAGCAATTTCTATAAAAATTTTGCAAAAACCCAAATTACCTACAACCACAACACTAGGTTTTGATGGTAGAAAAATAGGTAGTAGCATTGGTTTTTCCTAGTAGAAAATTTTTTTAGCAAAGTTTAAAGATTTTTAGCATAAACTCAAGGTTTTTAACTTATAGAAATATTTGTGAAAGTGGTAAAATAGCATTGAAAAAATAACTTGGGAGGAGGTTCAAGCCCTCCTTCTAGCATTAGAAAATTGTTGCACCTGAAAAATTTGATCACTAGAAAACCAAAAGTTTCAAGTGTGGAATAGTTTTAACCTTGGATCCCAAGGGCCTCTAAGAAAGAGGATCCAAATCACCCTAGAAGATCTTCTTGATCACCCAAGGACTTGAAAAGTGTAAATGAGAATAAAAAGATTGTAAAAATAATGTAGATCTAGTATAAAAAGAAATAATTTAGATAATTAAATAATAATGACCTGCAAAACAAATGAATTGAAAATTTTATTATAATAAAATTATTAAAAATAAAGAGTTTGAAATGTGTACAAAGGTGCCTTAATGGATAAGGAGCTTGCGTTGATGAAGTTCAAAGCTTGTTGAAGCTAGTAGTTTTCAGTCTACAATTAGCATCATGGTCTAGGTACTTCCCAACTCCACAACACTAAAACTCCTTGCTAGTTTTTTATCCTAATTTCCAATGTTGGTCACTAGAGGGTAAGGTATGGGCTTAACTTAAGTTGCAAAGGGGTTACTACGTTGAGAGTCTTCAATGCTCATGTAGTTTCACATTTCCCCAAAAGTCTTGCATAGTGCTTAAAGGTTACAAGTGCTTAAGATTGCCAAAGGATCTAACTCTTGAGAATTGCTAAAATATTTTTTGAATTCAAGAATTCAAAATCAAAATAATCTCTTCAAGGTGTTTGAGATGGGCTTTTATAGGTCACATGGCCACTGATTTTTGGCTGCAAATTTCTGCCATGATTACTGGTAGATTGGAATCATGTGTAGGCATGGAAAGCTTTCAATTTTAGTATAGTTTTCATTTATGGTAAGTGTTAATGTCCCCAAGGCACCAAAACCATGATGGTTATCATAAATAATAAAAAAATGTTTCTAACTACATTGGCTTCTCCCACCACTACTGGTCTTGTAATAGCAATGTTGGAGTTGTATGATCTATGCTAAAATTGGTGGGGTAACACTGGAGTTGTTTGAAGAATAAATCCCCCATCCATTCCAATGTTGGCTTCATGAGAAAGTGGAAACTCCCACAACTCCAACGCTAGCCTTGAGACATTTGCACTAGTTTTGTGGCAACTATGCTGGGTTTTGTGGAAAAATGAAATCCAACATCACTAACACTAGGGGTAGGTCATTCTAGCATGGTTGAGGTTATACCCCCACAAAAACCCATGAAAATTCCAAATTTGGTAGTTCTCAAGGCATTTTCAGCCTTTCCAAGCCCACATATAGACATGATGTGACTTTTTCTACTTGGGAAGTAAGGCTACGATGACTTATGAAGCATTTTTTCAGTCCTAAAATTTTAAACATGCAAGATTACAACTCATGGCCTACAAGCTTCACATTTTACAATGAAAAATCCAACCTCAAGTATAGGGGTGAAGGTTAGAATGCCAAATGAGGTTGCAACATGCATTTTCTTGGTGGTGTTTTACAAAGCACAAGAAAAAACATGTCCTCCAATACTTCATTCATTCTCTTAACCTTACTATTAGTTTGTAGATGATAAGCTAAACTCATATTCATCCTAGTCCTTAAGCTATTCATGGATGCATACCAAAATTAAGAATTAAATATGAAATTGTGATCCAACACAACCTTCATAAGAATGTCATACATTCATACATGTGGATCATAGAACTTAGAAGGAGGGGAAGAATAAGTTTCCCAAATTAAAACTTAAAGATACAAGGCACACATACCAAATTTAACATGGTTTCCCAACTCGGGTATTTCACACTTGGAGGATAGATGGCAAGCACACCTTTGAACATTGTTTCTTTTAAAATGTGATTGAAGGATCCACACCCTGTATAGTCTTTAAGCCTTGCTTTGGAGTGTTGTACTATAGCAACAATCACTCAACCTTGCAAGGTCCCATCAGGCTTGGAAATGTGATTTCAAGGCTTCCACAACTTTTACAATCTTAAGCTCCACACTAGAGTGTCATACTATAGCATCAACAACTTAATCCCACAAGATCTTGACAAGCTTAAGCACATAAACCCCATAGGGCAACAAGAACAAGAATTACAAGGGATAATTACAACTTAGTTTGCTGATCCTTGTATAGTTAGGTATAGCACACTTTACAATGCCAAAATGATAATACAATGATGAGAAATAGAGAATTCAATGATTACAAATGATTGTACAATGAACACAACAGGGCTTACACATTTCCCAATGCATATCAAATCTTCTTATAGCTATTGTGCTTCTAAATCCATCTTGGAACTTGTGCAATGGCTAGCCAATGATCACTAATGGTCATGGAAGACATCTTTCTTGTCCCTAACATGTCTCGCTAAAATTGCTTTCCATTTTGGAAAGATGTCTTTGTTTAGTGAAATACATCTTTCTGAAATCTCCATTCTAGAAGATCTCTTTGTCTTGTGAATGACCTCTTTCTAAATTTGGTCTACATTCTATAAAGATGTCTTCACTTTGTGAAAGACGTCTTTGTTTGAGGAAAGACATCTATTATTTCTCAAAGATATCTTTGCTAAAAACCACTTCAATTTTTCCAAGACATTTGTTATTTCTTAGAGACATATTTCTTCATCTTTTTTTGCATGATGAATTTTTTATTCCTTGTCCATAGCCTTGTTCAATCTTATCTTGCAAGCATAACAATCATAGGCATGCAAATAAATGTGTCTTCTATTTTTCTTAACATTTTTACATACCAAAACCAAAAGGTCCATAATCTCCCCCTTTTTAGTAATGTTAACTTTAGAAAATGGGTTAGCCTTATCCCAATAATAAAGCTTAATACTTCTTCCCCTTTTTGGACATAACCAAGAAGGTCAAATAGATAGATATAAATATACAAAAAATCATAAAATATATTCTATGAAAAGCATAAAAACATATAAATTTCTATGGTAGCCAGGGATTAGGATAAGCATGAAGAATCAATAGGATGTGAGCCAAGTGAAAAGCATAATAAAAATTAAAAGACCACATAGAGATAACCAGAAAACATAGCATCCATCCATAATCATCCACAAACTATTTAGAAGCATCTTAGAGTACAACTATCCATAGATTAATCACATATGTGCAAAGTCCCAAAATCACATATGTGAAAACAAAAAATGTCTCATCATTTTTAATCACCAAAAGAAAAGAAAAGAAAAGAAAAGAAAAAACCTTTTGAGGTCTCAATCACTAACCTCAATAACATCCTCAGACTCAGAATCCATCACTGCTCAAGATGGATGATAAGTCTCCTCCTCATCATCATCACTGTTGGTGCTGGGATGGCTAGATTTCTGAGTGTCCTCATCTGAGGACTCAACCTACTACACTGGAGATCACCTAGGATGAATCTTCACTTGAAACCAAGAGGAAGCTAGTGGTTTCTGAATTAGGACCCATTGTGACATGGTCCCAAAGATGCTCTCCATAGCTCGTTACTCAAAATACCTGGGAGCATCAGCAAGGGGTGGAATAATGTGAGTAGGCAAGACTGGATCATGGTGGTCTAACTACTACATGGAAGCATGATGCTCCCCCTATACACCAACTAGGGGTGAATTTGGTTTTGAATTTGACTCCATTCTAGAGTCATGTATGTGTGAGTGGCATGCTATTGAAGAATGTCATGGAGAAACAAGAGCATCCTCCTCACTATCAGAGATAAGAGAAGTAGTGATCTCCTCAAATTCCTATCCATAAAAGGGAGGAGGAATCCTAGCCTCATCCAAACTCTTACATAATAAAGGTTCCTCCCAAGCTTCCCAATGGCATAGGCAAAGGGTCGAAATAGCTTCTTCCAAGAAGAACAGAGTTAAGCATAAAAGGATTTTGATTGTTGCAATTGTGGAGAGGTTAACTTCTTATGTTTCAGAGGTTTGGTGTTGGATCCTACTTCTACTATATGAGAAGAACTCCTCTTCTCAACATACTCATTGAGACTCTACTTACCTTTAGGAAAAGGTAACTCTAGAATAGGTACACCCCGCTAGCAGATCAATAGGTTGATGAGGTAGGGGTGCCCAACGATTCTCTCCTTGGCATAGAGAATTAAAATGTCTTAACAAAGTGTGTGCCCTAGACCCAATGGTAATCCTATAAGCAAGCAATATAGTACAAAATTCTGGGGTGGTAGTAGATAAATATAACTACCTCCATCATTATGTTATATAAAAGAATAAGTGATGAGGTGAAGGCATTAGGAGTCATCTTGCTCTACTCAATATGACCCCTATCAAATGACATATCTCTCCCAAATAAAACATCACAAAATTCATCATGAGCTACAAGAATTATACCATTGGTGTATATATCATGCATAGTATCATTAGTAACCTAGAATACATTAGAACTAGAAATACCCAAAAGTGCATTTACAATTTTGGGAGAGACTTCAACAATAATTCAACAAATAGTGGATGTGAATGCCCCAATAACAGCATCATAAATAACAATATTACAATATAATTCTCTAATAAGCACTTCAAGGACAAGAAAATTCATAGAAATGAAAGTTTTCCATTTTAAAAACTTGAAATAGTCTAACAAATATTGTTGTTTATGAAGTGGAAAATTAAGAGAATGCTCAAAAAATAGTAGTGGTTCTTGTAGCTTTAAACCTATGTTGAGCACATGTACTTTGAAACTAGGATGTGTATGAAGGCGATGCACTACTAGAACTTGCTCTTGCACATTTTTTGGATAGATTTCTAGATGTACCAATCTTCTTGTGGGCCATATTTGCTAAATTGGTTGTGAATGGTGGAGCCCTAGTCATCTCTATGGGGTCTCTATGAAGAAATATGAAAAAAATGAGGGTTTTGTCTTTTATAGTCATGGGAAAACAAGGTCTTTGAATGAAAAATGAGATGTATTTTTTTATAGAAAGACATATTTTTCACATGTTAAAAATATAGTAGACATATTTCATTTATTGAAGACATCTTTCCCACAATAATCAATGAACCATAGGGTTGTCTTTATTTTTTCCAAGATGTCTTTCACTTTTTAAAGACGTCTTTCATCAAAAATCAAGGTGAGGTTTTGCAAGGCTACCATTCGTTTATAGTCTTAATGAAATCTTGAAAACAAAATGAAAAACTTACCTCTACCTACCTATCATATTGTTAGAAGGTGATGGAGTTTAAAGTGCTAAAGAATGTATTTCCTCTTTTGAGGAATCTCCTTTGAGTCAAATGTCTCCAATTTCCAATGCATGAATTCCTCTTACAAATTTTTTTGTGAAAGTGTCCTGATGTCCTTTATCCTATTTAATTCTCCATTCCTTTTTTTCAACCTTGGTCCTTTTATTTGACTTCAAATATTTTCTATGATCCTGCATAAAACCATTTCTCGGTGTCCTTTGGTAAAACCAAGGAGTCTTGTGATATGCCCATGTACTCATATGATAAAAATTTAGATTGCACCCCCATTGTTTATGCCCAATCTTGTTACAATAATAAAATTTAATTCTCCTATTGAAAAAATGACTAGAAGAACCAAACCTTTGAGGAGTTTTATGTTGGATAGCAGCTTCCCTTAATGTAGAGTCCTTGTTCCTTGAAGGTTCCTTTAGATGGGATGAAGGTTCCTCTTCTTGGTGGCAGCATCCAAGTCCACTTTTATCTTGTGGACTTTTATCCTTGTCCAAGAACCATTCAAAGAGACTCTTTTTCTTTAGTCAATCTTTCATTCTCTAGCTTAATATCAACAAGTTCTTCTTTCATCTACTCACATGATTTAGTTATTGATTCATTCTCAACCTTAATTTTTAATACTTGTTTGTTAAGATTAGAAATAGTTAAGCTTAATGAGAATATTTCCTAGTCTTTATACTTGACATGTTTATTTAACTTAGTGCAAACATTTTAAAAGTTTAAAAGTTCTATACATAATAAATCAAACCTCTCATTTTCATTAATTCCATCGTCTAATGAATCGCCATTAGTAAGGGCCATGCAGATGAGATGAGAATGTCAAGCATCTTCCTCTACTTCTTCACTTTGCTACCCATCATCGCAACTTGTATAGAGTTGGTTTTATTAACTTCTTCAATGGATTTGTTCTTGAATTGCATCCTAAAACTACTAGGGAATTTGGGAGCCTCTACCACCACACATCCAACATTCTACAGAAGAGAAATCTAAATTGGAATTTAAAATATTCTTACCTCTTTTCCTACCTTTGGACTGATTGTATCTTTGTAGATGTGTTCCTTTGTTCCTTCTAGTGATTATTCATTGTAGCTTTCTTGTGAGAAAGGCAATCTCATCTTCATTTCTCTCATCATTCTCATTGAGCTCCTTCTCCTTTGAGAAATTCTTCAAGGTAATAGATCTTTCTTAAATAGCTCCTTCGCTTATGAGCTTCATTTCATAGGTGATGAGAGCACTTTAAAGTTTTTCAAATTTTAGAGTTGAGAAATCTCTAATTTCCTCCATGGCTGTAACCTTTGGTCTAAACTCTGGTTGTAAATTTCTTATCATTTTGATAATCACATAACTTTTGGATAGATCCTTTACTATCCCTCTAATTACTACAACAAGATTGTTAGCTCTCAAAAAATAATCCTTGATTTTCTCACCCTCTCTCATTTTGAGTTTATTGTATTTACTTTGTAAAACTAAAAATTTTGATTGCTTAACAATAGAGTTGCCTTCATAAGTATCCTCTATTTTTGCCAAATTTCCTTGATCATTTTACATCTTTCTATCCTATTAAATTCAAATTTATTCAATGCATAATATAAACAATTTTTCACTTTTGAATCAAACATGAACTTATCATGTTCTTTTCTAGACCATTTGTTGTGGGTCTTGATGATGTCGATGATGCCATCAACAGGTGGAGCATAGCCTTCTAGGATTGACTCCCATACTTCAAACTCCATAGACCCAAATAATCCTTGCATCCTAGCTTTCTTGTAGGTGAAGTCAAATCCATCAAACCTGGATGGATTTGATAAGATGTTCAATCCATTGCTCACTCTTCAAGTTGATGATGATAGAGAAGAGTACCTAGCTCTAATACCACTTGTGGATCACTGAACTTAGAAGGGAGGGGATGAATAAGTTTCCCAAATTAAAACTTAAAGATATAAATCACACACACCACATTTAACATGATTCCCCAACTTGGGTAGTTCACCCTTGGAGGGTAGATCGCAAGAACACTTCCAAATTTTGTTGCTCTCAAAATGTGGTTGAAGGTTCCACACATTGTATAGTCTTCAAGCCCTACTCTAGAGTGTTGTATTGCAGCATCAATCACTTAACCCCAAAAGGTCCCATCAGGCTTGGAAATATGGTTTCAAGGCTTTGACATCTTTACAATCTTGAGCCTCACATTGGAGTGGTGTACCATAACACCAACAACCCAATCTCATAGGATCTTGACAACCTCAAGAACATCAACCCCATAGGGAAACAAGAACAAGAATTATAAGGGATAATTATAACTTAGTTTTTTGATCCTTTTATAGTTAGGTATAGCACACTTTACAATGCCAAAATGATAATATAATGAGAAGCAATAGAGAATTCAATGATTACAAATGATTGTACAATGAATACAACAAGACTTGAAAATTTTCCAATGCACATCAAATCTTCTTATAGCTACAGTGTTTCTAAATCCATCTTGGAACTCATGCAATGGCTAGCAAATGGTCATTAACAGTAATGGAAGACGTATTTCTCATCCCTAAGACGTCTCACTAAAATTGACTTCCATTTTGGGAAAACATCTTTGTTTAGTGAAATACATCTTTACCTAAAACCACTTCAATTCTACTAAGACATCTATTGTTTCATTGAGACTTCTTTCTTCATCTTTCTTTGCATGATGAATCCTTTGTTCCTTGCCCATATCCTTGCTCAATCTTATCTTACAAGCACAACAATCATAGACATGCAAACAAACTTGTCTTCCATTTTTCTTAATGTTTTGAAATATCAAAACCAAAAAGTCCACAATATGATCTTATAGATAAACAACTATGCAACATCCTCTACACTAGCTAAAGTCTTCATAGCTAGGAAATAAGCTGAATTAGTTAACAAGTCCATCAAAACAAGGATAGTATTCTATTCACCCCTAGTATAAGGCAAACAAGTAAAGAAATCCATACCAATCATCTTCCATTTTCACTTTAGAATAGTTTGAGGGTACAAGGAGCCATATGGTCATTGGTGTTCAAGTTTAACCTATTGACAAATAAAATATTTAGTTACAAAACTCTAATCTCCTTCTTCATGTCTAGTCACCAACACAATCTCTTCAACATTCAGTACATCTTATTATTACTGGATGTATTTGAAGCATATTGAGATGAGTTTCATCTAACAAATGCTTCCATAAGAAATTAGGCAGACAAAATTAATCTTTATGAAAAAGAAACCTAAGTGTGTCCACTACCATGGAAGAATAACTAGAACATCTAAGCTCTTTACACCAAGGATTTTGTTGCTACTCCACATGAATCTCACCTATGATGTCAAACTAGATCATCAAACTATGGACCTTACTAGCCACATAGATTAATGCATCTACAATAACATTACATTTACTAATATAATATTTTATGATAAAGTTAAAGTTAGCCAATAACTCAACCAATTTCTTTTAATGTAGTTTTAACTAAGGTTGATTCATCAATATTGTAATTTCTTGTAATTCATCCAAATCATTAACTACTCTTTAAACAAGTAGTAATGCCAAACCTTCAAGTCAAACACCACTACTCCAAACTCTAGGTCACAAGTAAGGTAATGATTTTCATAAGGCTTAAGCTATCATAAGGCATAAGCTACCACTTTATCCTCTTATGTAAGAACACACCCATGACCATTTCATGATGCATCAGTATAAATGTTGAATGGTTTACATGGGGTAGGTGAAATAAATACAAGAGTTGAGATTAGTCTATCCTTGATATTATCAAAGGCATTCTAACAATGTGGTTCTTCTAAGAAATTAAGATCTTTCTATAACAACTTTGTGAGGAGCAAAGCAATGCGAGATAAATTCTTGAAAAATAACCTATAATAACTTGCTAGTCTAAGAAAACTGTGAACCTTACCAACATTCTTGAAAATAGGCTAATCCTAAATAATTGATATCTTATTAAGGTCCCCCACTACACTAGCCTTTGAAATAATATATCCCGTGAATTGAATCTCATGGTGTCAAGAGGAATACTTAGAAGGTTTGATGAACAATTGATGCTCTTTGAGTATCTATAAAATGATCCTTAAATACTGCTCATGTAACTCCTTAGATGAAGAATACACCAAAATTTCATTGATAAACATCATAAAAAACTAGTATATGTAGGGTTTCATGACATTGTTCATAAGGTGCATGAAAATTGCAAGAGCATTAGTGAGTTCAAATGACAAAAAAAGCACTTATAATGTCTATACCATGTTTTGAAGTTTGTCTTGGGATCATCATTCTCATTGATATAAACTTGGAGGTATCCTAACTTCAATTTAGTCCTAGAGAACACTCAAGCTTCCCTCAATTGATCAAACAAATCATCTGTGTATGGAAAAGGGTACTTGTTCTTCACCATCACCTAGTTTAGTTATTATTAATAAATGCATAATCGCATCCTATCATCCTTTTTCTTTACAAAGAGGATAGAAGTATCCCAAGGAGATATAATTGGATGAATTAAACCCTTGTTAGGTAACTCTTGAAGTTAAATCTTCAATTCTACCAACTCAACAAGGGAAATATTGAAGATATATTTCAAACTAGATCTAAGAAAAATCTCAAACTCAATATCACAACTTAGAGGCATAGAAGGTAACTCAAAATGAAAAACATCAAGAAACTAATGAACAAGAAGAATCTGCTTAATCCTTGATGATAAAGGAAGATCACTTACTAAAATAGTAAAACAAGAATGACCCTTTTGCAAAAATGATGAAAGTATCTTGAAGAAATAAGATCCAACTTAACATTGTGCAACTTGGTATGCACCATAATCTATCACCAAGGAAAGTGCCTTATGGAAATAATCCAAGATATCCTAATAGCTAGAAAACTAGTCCATTTCCAAGATAACATCATAGTCCCCTAGGTTTATAATATGGAGATCACTAAACCAAGTGGCATTCTAAATTACCAAGGATACAAATCTATGGACTTGATCCATAGCAAGAAAACAATCACCAATGAAGCTAATGGTCAACCAATAATCAAGATATTAATACATCATATCCAATAAAGTAACTATGTGCAAAACCAACTTGCATCAATGGTAAAATAAAGTTCTTCTCCATGTGCTCATCAAGGAACTAAAATAAATAATGATTGATATGTATTTGGTTGCTCTACTCCTCTTGTGTAGGAGTAGGAACTAGAATGATAGGTTCTAATTGGGGATCTGTTAATGTCTCCTTTGCTCAACTAAGAATGGGATGTATCAATGTTAGATTTCTAGGCCCACCATCTACCCTCCTAACATGGCCACATCTACTTCTACCAACTACAATCACTTGACATAGCAATAAAAAAATGAAAATTAATGAAACCAATGCTCTAATACTAGCTTGTAACATCCTCATTCTAGAAATTAGGTCAGAGAGAATTATATTTGGTACAACTCCTAACAACTTGATTAGTCATGGTAAAGAACAAGATATGAATGAATTTATAGTGAAAGGAAATAGGAGAAACCTAGCATGTAGCAATGTCCCAATAAAGCGAGTAGAAACTATACATTAGAAGAAAAGAAATGTGTAAACATAACATTACAAGTTATAAATATATATACTAGAAAGAGAAAACCAAAACTAAAAATCTAAATCTCAAAAAAACATATATATCTAATGGCAGAAGATAATATCTCTAAATCATAGATCATTCAAATGTCCAAAGGTAGATAAGAAAAAGATAGAATGACTATCATAAAGTTAAAATATCAATACATAGAATAGCCAAATCATAAACTAGAAATATAAAATCATCAAGTTTATAAAATCTCATCAAATCATCTAAAAGCTCTTATCTTCTCCCAATCTAATCAATTTGTAAATAAAATGGATTATCATTATAAAACTAAGTGAGAAACCACGGCACCATCTCCAATCATTAAATGGGTAGATCTCACAAAAATTAGGAGGATAATGGCTAACCTACAAAACATATTACCTTACAAAATTATATAGATGCATACAAACAAACATCCTATCATCCAATCAATAGATAATTCCAAAACAAAGATTTTTCTACTTTAGCTGTTACCACAATAAAGAAGACTAGAATGCACCACTCTCAATGTCAAATGTGCATCATGTTATCATGTGTATGTGTCAAAAGACAAAACCAATATGTTTAAACCAATATCAAATTACTAAGCATTTATATTTATTATTAGTCTCAAATGGAACATGAAGTGTCAACCAAGGCATCACTTTCAATGTTCCTCAAACATACTAGTGGTAGAGGCATCATCTAAAAAATCACCTCTAATATTTTAGAGGCATAAACCAGGAAGGAAGAATGAGCCATGGAATCATCCTCTCACATAGGATGGGGCCTATAACAAAAGTTACATTGATACATGCTAGTGATAGGTTAACATCAAATCATCTCTATAAATCCCATCTCCAACCAACTATATAAACTTGGTACTCACTCCATCATCCAAACAACAAATCAATCATACAAAAATGGAATTGAAATTGATGGTAGAGGATAATAACAATAAAACCAAAAGGACTCATCTCATTAAGAGATCTAATAATCCAAGGGATCCTTACAAGGCTACTAGCCTAAGGAATCACATGACTCCAATAGATTCAAACTAGACATGTGGAAAATTTTAGCATCATAAGGAATCAAACCCATATATAAAAGATCTTAGATGTCTTCGATAATGACTTAAGAGACCAAAAATATAAGAAGGGAAAATTATAATCATAGATTCCTAACAAATGTTTGAACCATAATATTGGGAAGACTAAAATCCCCAATAGCCAACATCACGTATGAATCATCAATGAAACCATGGAATATCCACTTAATCAATAAGGACCTATTAGTACTCAAGATGCCAATAATAAGATCATCAAAATCAAGATATAAATTTTGTACACAATGTAGATTTGAAAGATTAAAAGGGCATGATTGTGATCCCAATGAAATTCATAGGGATAACCACAATCGATCCAAGTTCAAGCTAGTCAACAATCATCTAAAAAAGGAAAAAATATCAAACATTTGAGGACCCAATAAGAATAATGTTAATTTAACAAATGAGGAAGATTCAATAGTGTTTAGGAAGCATAGAGACTAAGAAATCCCAATTACCAACCAAATTGAAGGACCAAACTTAATAAAATTCAAGTTTATGGTATAGTTGAACTTATAAGGGTGACATATTAAAAAAAAGGGATGTCTCTAATGAAGATAATGCATCTCTAATGAAGATGAGGCATATAAAGAAAGATGTCTTTGGTAAGGATGAGACATCATAAGAAATTGAGAGAAACCTTTGGTAAAAATGAGATATCTTAGGAGAGATGTCTCTAATAAGAATCAGATGTTCTCATCAAATGAGAGACATCTCTAGAATTGATTGGGATGTCTCTACAAAGATGTTTCAAGAAAATAGAAGACATCTTATTTGAGACTAGACTGTCTAATAGAGAATTTTGACATACATAAGAGATATCTCATTTGCTAGGAAAACAAAAGTAAATTACCAAAAAAATAAAAATAGGTAGGGAATATATAGGTAAAAAAATCAAAACTCCAAGGGTAATAATTGGTGAAGATCAAGAGCATCAAATGATTTAACTATAAACTTGAATTAGAAAAACACAAGGCTAGAAATCTTAAGATGTAAAGACTAGGATTCCAAACATCCAAGATCATAGTACAAGCTAGGCATAAAGGAATACAAACCAAAATGTCATGTAAAATATAGAATCACACAATGAATATAGTTATATCATAGTAAGAAAAATGGATTTAAGAAGAGTATCAAAAATAATGTAAAAACCTCTAATCCCTAATCCCAAAACTAGCCACTGAAATAAAACCAAACCACATCTCTCTTCAGGTTTGAGAGCACATCCGAAAAAGATTACCATAGACCAACATACTATTATAGTCAATGATGAACATCAAGTAGTCCCTACACCCAACGCTACAAATCCTAAGTAATCACACATAATTCATTCAAATTTTGTGAACTTATTTACCTAAGTGATTGAAATTTCTAAATAGTAAATTATGTAGTTGTAAGTAGTTATCTTCCCTATCCATACTTGTATTAATTAGTGTGTATGGTTAAGTGTGGTTGATGAAACAACTCAATAAAAATTCATGTTGTGAACAAGAAAGCCTCATAACCAAGTTCTTGCTATGCAATTTAATCAAACTTAAGAGCAAACATAAATGCCTTCATTTCCCTTTAAAATGTTATCCTATGACCTTATTTTAGCAAAATTCTAGATCATTTTTAACATGTAAAATAAAATTCATGGCCCACATTATCAAAAAAAGCTATGAATTTTATTATGTTAGTGTATTTGAGCTCAAAAGCCAAAAATGCTATTAAATGTAGCATAAAAAGTCAAAAATAGTAGTGGCAAATAAACTGTAGTTTTGGACCATAAAAATGATGAAAAATACTATGTAACTCTCTAGAAAAATTGTGGAAACATAACTAATGTAAGGGAAGAAAATCAAAGGCCTATTTAAGCAAGATTCGACATCATTTTTAGGACCTTTTGGCACATCATGGATCTTTTGGGCAGAAAAAAGATCTTTTGGCAAAAAAGACCTATTTTGGAAAACTAACATAAATACTTTCATAGCCTTTCTTAGCATCGATCACTAGAAGTATTAAGAACTAATTTTAGTGAATATCCAAGTGTATATCGATCGAGTTAGAAGTATAGGTTTACTTGTAGAATACATCCAACACACCTGTGCACTAGATTCCAACTGACAAAGTTAGAAAGATATATGAATATTCTGTATTCTCAAGTTATAATAGCCTCAATATATACCTATCTATACCTATATTTTATTATATTATTACAACATTTAAGATAAATCTTGTAGTTTGTGTTTGCCACTTTTTTGCACATTTTTCAGTTTTCTCTCAAATCCAACATTGGATCTCGTATTTACACATTTTCACTTATTTCTACTTATTTTATTTAGTAATAGATTTTTTAAATCCTTAGATGATTGAAAATACCACCTAAGGAACCTTAGATCCTTCTCAAGGCCCATAGATTCTGAGGTAAAATTATTCTGCACAAATTCTTTTGATTTCCAACATTGATTTTTTACATTGTTATAGTTTTCTAGTGCTAGAAGGAGGGCCTTTGCCTAACTTATTTATCAAAACCTATCTACAAATACTCTCTACCTATTTTTACCTTTTCATACTTGTGTATTTGACAAAATAAAAGTGATTTTAAGTCTTCTATAATCCTAGCATTTTTAAGTTTCATTGCCTTATTTTGAAATTTTCCTGTATCAATGTGTTTATCCTAACTTTCAAAATCTATGGTACAGTTAAAACCTACAAATACACTAGTCATAGGTTATTTCAAACCTCAAAATATACTCTATTTTTTTCTTGTAATCCTAGTTTTGATTCAAAAACATTGTGATTGAAGCATCACAACTAGTTTATAGTATCTTTAGTTGCAGAAAAATTATTTTTATACTTGTAGCATATGGTATTTTTCTTATTTTCCTTTGTAGTTTATGAATTTTTTCCTATATATGTTGAAACCTTTTTTCACATTTTTCCCAGTGTTTCACATTTTCCCCTTTTTTTTAAATAGTCTCAAAATTTTTACTCAAATAAGCTATAGCTTAATCAAGCTATAAAATATGCTATACCTTAAATAAGCTGCAAGCTATCAAATATGCTACACCTTATTTATACTACATTCAAACAACCATTTCTCATATATGTTATATCTTAAATAAGCTACAAGCTATAAGCCACAGCTTGTTTAAGATGTTAAAACATTTACTACATTTTCCTAATACCTTGGTCCTACAAAGTTTATGCCTTTTGTATCAATCATTTTGCCATATAACATCATTAACATGGCCTCTAACTATAAATCCACCAATATATATGACCCTAAGGACCCAACCATAATGGAGCATAGGTAGTCTCTTAGGCTTCTAGGATGCAACCTTGTGCATATCAATATTACTAATGAATATTACAATTTCATCTATGTGAAAATCTAGGTTGGTCTACATATCCCACACAAGGAGTTAAACTCCAATAGTGAGTTTGAATTTTTCAAAGGAACATGAAGAAACATATCCATTCTCGATATGACAACATTGAGCTTTTGAAAGTCTATGTCAACTTGTTAGTCCAATTAGTTAATGCTAATGATGAGGTTGTAGCAAGTGAAGAAGCTAGTTTAGAATAAGATCAAGAGGATCAAGATGCATTTGGAGGTTACTATGAGACTGATCCTTAGTTCAAGGACATCTTGCAATGGGTCAACTTTGACTTATTTGTATTCCATATTAGTAATAAGTTAGATAATTCCCACAACCTTCTTAGGTCAAGTCACTCAACTAAATTTACAATTCACCTTCATATTAATGTCAATATCTTTTGAAACCCAACCTCATTCTATGAGATCACCACCTATGGTCTCTTCCTTGTAATCTTATTTTTTCATGTTAATGGGACCTTCTTTGGCACCTCAAATCTTACAAACTTCTTGCAACCTCTTCATTCCCTTTATTTTGTAAGTCCTAGCACCAACCTTGTTCTCCATGTTTAATCATCCATAACGATAGCCACACTACCTCTCTAGTTTATACTATTGCCAATTTCATGACCTCAAGTTACTCAATCTTCTATCTAGCCATCAATAAAACTAGCATAGCCTACAAGAGCACCTCAAGGCTTGGATCAAGCCTTCCAACTAATCCAAAGCCTTATTAAGAATTTGATAAAGCTTGAAGCTAGCATTAGTTAGATGGTAAAAATCATGGACTTTTACCAAGATGATCCTCTTAGTCCCACTACCCCACAAATAACCCTTCCTACAAGCATCCCAATCCCATACTTTACTAAGTATAATGATGAAGGTGATCCCAATTCTTACCTTACTACTTTCTGTTCTAAGTGCCTATTGTTACAATCTTGACCACATACTATATTTCATATCTTCCTCATTTCTTTGACTGGAAAGGCCTTAGACTCATATCGTACACTACCTAGAGTCTCCATTTTCTTCCTAGATGACTTGATCATGCAATTTTCTAATCAATTTAGGTATAACCTAAAGCCCAATACAATGTTATATCATCTCATGAAAGTGAATTAGAGGCCCCTTTAACCTATTCAAAAGTTCATACAAAGATGGAATGCTACTGTTAATGAAATTTCCAAATCCATCTTTGAAACACATATCTTTGCCATCTTCAAGGGGGCTATTAATAATTTCATCAAGTTTAAGCTTTACTATTTATGATTTCATCAAGCCTTCTCCTAGCTCAAAAACATAGAAGATGTGGTAGAAGCTAGTAATGATCTTGCTTACATAGCATACAAGAACCAACACTTTATAAGGTTACCAGAGCTTATTAGAAGGGTTTAACTTTCATAAATTGATGTTTTAAAGTTAGTTTCTTAGTTAAAAATTTTTGGGAGTTAGAAAAATTTTTCCATAAAAATCCTAAGATTTGTGGTCCCCACAACGAAGAGCTTATCTTCGATAGCTATAGGACTAAAGAACAAAGTGAATCAGACAAATGGTTAAGAAGTTATGGCTCTCGGAAGTTTTTGGGCTTTATAAAATTCAAAACCTCCCCGCTCATTTGAGCTTAAATGTGAAAAAATTCTAAAGTGTGGCCATGATTATATAGACGGCTTTTTCCTTACGTCAATGGGGTCTCACCTATGCATCCCCTCCATCAACGGGGTCCTGTCAATGAAGTTGATGTAGAAAATTTTTCACATTAAATATGTTGAAAAATACAAGAAGTTTTAACATGAAATTAGAGTCTATGGAGAGCTAGAAATCCATGAACACAATGAAACACTTGAAGAGGGCTTAGATTATGCACAAAAATTGAAGAATGAGATTTTGATGGAGAAATGCCACTAAGGAGT
Organism: Gnetum montanum; assembly: GCA_015680685.1. Lineage (NCBI taxonomy): Eukaryota > Viridiplantae > Streptophyta > Gnetopsida > Gnetales > Gnetaceae > Gnetum > Gnetum montanum. The sequence continues at coordinate 359,273 of MNCI01003778.1, forward strand.
GCATAGTTGGATGCAACTGATGAGGAATGTGGAAGATTTTGATTGCAAAAATGCCTAAGGATAAGGAACTTAACTAGCCCAACCATAAGATATGCAAGTGGATCCTCCCCATAGTAGGCTCATGCACTTTTTTCACTTGCATATCCTCAAACCAAGGAATTTGTTGACCCCATAGTTGATTAATGGTTATGCAAAGTTAAGGACCTAATTCAAAAGAATCTACCTAAGAATTTTAACATATCAAACTAAGACATTGAACAAGACATGGAAATAGGTAGTGAGGTGAATAATGGGAAGCATTGATGGATGATGATAAAAGTGGAATAAAGTTTCGAATCACAATCACATTAATTCCCTTAGGGATTTTATGGTTAAATGATCCAATAAAGTCCATCATTAGTCCGTATCAAAACCAACCACTTTCAGTGACTTCACATCAATACTCTAGGACCAGTCCACCCCTAGAGACATAAGAATGCTTCCATAGATCAATCACCATTTCTTATTTGAGAAGAAAAGAGAAGTAAGAAGTGAGAAAGGTCCTTAGTTAGATGGGACCTCTAGGCATGGGAAGCATGTCTTTCTAGTCCCATAACTAGTGCTTGTAGTCCATTATTTTTTTAAGGGGTGTGCTTTGAATTCCCATCATTGTTTTTGAAAGTCATATGTTTTTATGAATTTTTGGATGGAAACAACACCATGCAAAGACTTAGCTTCCTATTATTATTTGACATTGAATGGTAAGAAATCCATGAGCAACACTCATGCACTCAATTGACTAGAAAAGTAAAAAGAGCATCAAGTCCCCTTGAAGTCACACCCTTATCAATCCATTTAATTTTTTCCAAATTTGGAAACTACCAAGGTCACAAGTTTGTTAAAGTTTCATTAATGAAAGCAACCTCATATTTCCAAAACTAGGAACACCATAGATTGTTGTTGATGGGTGAATGCCATGCGATCACTGCCTATTCCATGAAAAAGAAACTTTGTCTTAGTCATCAATATCAAATTTCTAAGATAGAAACTAGATATTAGCAATTAGAAACATTAAGTACAAAGCATCATTAACAAATAGCTACTACATCACTATGTCTTGTTGGCAACAAAGAAATTTATTAGAAAAACACACCAAATAAAGTAAAATATAGAAGAAATTATAAAATGTTCAACAAAGTTAACATGTATTAACAATGTTGTAAAACAAAAAATGGAAAAAACAAGAAAAAGTATAAAACAAAAAGTGCAAAACAAAGAAAGTGTAAAACAAGAAAGTACAAAAACAACAAAGTGTAAAAAAATGGGTAAAAACTAAGGAGCCACTTTAATGATTAGCATGGATGGACATCTCCCCCATGATTGAGTTGAAAGAAGGAGATCTAAAAAATTGAGTGAGGTTGTCCATCTAATGAGGTGCTATTTGCACTAGCTCTTTTGGGCTCATGAAAATGTTTTAATTGTTGCATGTTAACTAGTTGTTTCTTGTTTGGGCTCTCAGGTTTGTAGATCAACATTTTCCTAGAAGGAAATATTTCATAATTGATATAAGATCCTTTCCAAAATGTTTGGAACTTAGTTTTCTGAGGTACATGTGAGGGGTTTCAGTAAAGGACCTTGTCTCTCGATTGAAATTTCACTTTTCTAATTTTGTGGTTATGGCATTTTTTGTTGAATGCCTTTTGCACTTCATTCAAGGATAGGGTCACCAATCTATTTTCATCTAGCATGTTGAGGTTAATTAGTCTTTTCTTTTGTGCTAGGCTAAGGTTAAGATCAAGGTCACAGGCTATTGAGACTGTATAGAGCTCAAATTGAATAGGAAGAGTTGAAATTTTTCATACATTAGCTTATAAGGAGAATAGCCTATAGGAGGTTTTCATGTGAAGTAGTAGGCCCAAATGGAATTGTTTAGTTTTGTGCTCTAATATTTCCTACATTTGCTAATTGTTATTGTTAAGATCTTAATGATCTCCTTATTAGTAACCTTTGTTTGGTTGTTGGCTTGGGGCTGGTAGAGTGTTGCTAATTTATGTTCTACCCCCAAGCATTGCATGATTTCTTGAAAATTGGTGCATGTAAAGAAAGTACCATTATCAAAAATCAGTTCACATGACACTCCAAACCTATTTACAACATTCTATTGTACAAACTAAGTAGTAGTGAAAGATGTACAGTTAGTGATTGCTATTACTTCTACCATTTTATATAATAGTTAATAGCAACTATAATGTACACCTTTTCATTTTATGTGTGTGATGGGTCCCATGAAGTCAATGTCCTATATGTAGAAGGATTCCGCTCATTAGATCCACTATTGAGGTCCCTCTATTCAAGTGGTCATCCCACCATCACATTGGTAGTGATCACAAGAGTAAAAAACTAGTGGGCATCCTTGAAGAGTGTTGGCTAATAATACCCTATCATAAAGATATTAATGTCCATGTATCTTTTAGCATAGTTTCCCCCACAAGGGTCCTCATGAGAATCTTGGAGAATGCACAATTGGTCAACATCAAGAACACACCAACAAACCAAGCCATCAGTGCATACCTTATAAAGGTGTTTGTTGATCTCCATGAAGCATTTAGTCTAATGAAGAAACTATTGTTTCTTCTTATGGTCTAACTCTTGTGGCATCTTCTAAGTGAGAAGATAAGTGAGGATGTCATCATACCATGTAAGTTCATTGGGCACTTGTTCATTTATTGCACTAGTAAAGAGGAGTTCATCAAGGAATTGATCAGAAAGTGGACTATCATCCTCTTTGTTGTTCCATCATAACTGAGACAAGTGATCAACAACCACATTCTCAGTCCCCTTTTGATCTACCATTGTATGATCAAACTCCTTCAAGATCACTAGCCACCATATGACATGGAGGCTTAGTGTCAATTTTTTCATCAGAAAGTGAATTACACTGTGGTCTGTGTGCATGAACACTTTGTATCCAAGCACATAGTGCTTAAATTTCTTCAAGTCATACATCACTATCATCAACTCTTTCCCTATTGTGGTGTACTTCAGTTTTTCATCCAAAATGCTTTGACTTGCATAGTAAATGTAATATGGACCTTTCTATTCATCCAACTATGAGCATGGCTCCTAAGGCATAGTTCGATGTGTTCATCATGATGTTAAATGGTCAAGACTAGTCAGGTGCTCATAGAATTGGAGTTTCTACAAACTCTTCTTTGAGTTGTTGGAATTCCTTTTCACATTCCTTGGTCCATACAAATGAAGCATCTTTTTTTGTTAGCTCCACCAATGGTTTAGCAATATTAGAAAAATTCTCTATGAATTACTAGTAGTAGCCAGTGTGGCCAAGGAATGACTAGACATCTTTAATAGTTTTTTCTTAACGAGTAATTCCTTGGATGAACCTAATCTTTTTAGGGTCCATCTCAATCCCTGCTTATGAGATTCTATGCCCTAACACAATGTCCTCCTAGAGCATTAGGTGTCTCTTTTACCAATTGAATCAAAGATTAGTCTCCACACACCTCTGAAGCACATGCCCAAGGTAGCCTAGGGCTTACTCGAACATAGCCCCATAGGTGGAGAAGTCATCCATAAATACTTCCACCCCGCTACTAATTTGCTATTGAAAAATGCTAAGGAAAAGGCATTGGAAGGTTGCAAGGATATTTCATAGATCAAATGGCATCTTTCTATATGAAAAAGTGTCCCAGGGACTTGTGAATGTTGTTTTGGCCTAGTCTTCCAATGCAATCTAGATTTGATTATAGCCACTATAACTATCTAGAAAGTTGTAATAACAATGTCCATAAATGATTTCCAACACCTAGTCCATGAATAGTAATAAGAAATGATCTTTAGAGGTCACCACATTCAATCACTTGAAGTCAATACAAACCCTCTAGTTGCCATCTTTCTTTAGCATGATCACAAGTGGGCTAACCAACTCACTATTGACAATGGGATAGATAAACCTTGTCTTAAGGAGTTGTTCAATCTTATCCTTGATGATTTTCTTCAATTTAAGATTCAACCATCATTGTGGCTACCTCTTTAGCTTTATGGAAGGATCAATATAGATGCCATGCTAGCATATCCTAGGATCAATCCCAGTGAGTTTGGGATATGACCAAGCAAAGGCTATTGGTCATTTGTTAACCACCTTCAACAACTTCTCTTTCTATTTAAGATCAAGGTTGGCATTGATTATTACTAGCTTTCCATTGTTTAGAAAAGCATACTCTATGCTAGTAGGTAGAGTTCTCAACTCTAAGGACTCCTATTTGATATTTTTATGGATTTCTAACTCTGTATAATAAGTTTCATCAAGTTCATCATTGGAGAGTTTGACAATGAACTCATTCTAGTTCATTCACATCTTCAACATAGGCACTTATTAAGCTCTTAGTTGATTCCATGAAAAGTATGCTACTTTTAGGATCAGATGTCAACCACTAGGTGTCCTCCTATTTTGTGGCTATTTTTTTACAGGCACCTTTGAATCGTTTTCTCATCTACACACTATCTACATGTTGTGATTGATGTACTTTTTATGGCCCATAGTTTCTGCACACAATCACACCTTGTATCACTATACGTGATGCATAGAACTCTCTTCTTTTCAATCTTTCCAAATGCATTTTCCTTGGAAATATTTAGAAAAGGTCTCTAATGCCCAACCATGCATCAATGGTACTTAGCGAAGCCCTTCCCATGATGATTGGGAAGTCTTCCTTGTAATTATCAACATAGATCACTAGGAAATTGGCAAGATAGGATCACCCATAGATGGTGGTCATAATTTCCTTCACCAATCCTAAGGAAACAATGATAAATAAGTCTACCAACTCAAGATAAATGTTACTCTTCTTGAGTGAAGGTAGGTTCCAAGCTTTGTACATCTCATGAGAAATCATATTAACACAAGAACATGAATCAAGAAGAGCCTTGCACGTCTCATTCCTAGAAGTTTGTAAATATATTAAGGGACTCCTAGGATCAAAGTTTTTCTTAGAAAGATGACCAACCTTTATTAAATCAGTTATTGCATGGGTTAGCATGATAGTATGCACTTTAGGAGGTGTTTGGTTTGAAGGGGACTTGAGTGGACTAAATGCAAAGAATGAGGGAGAAGAAAGGTTATTAGCTGCATGAACCTATGAGGGCTTTGAAGGACTACTGGTTTGGAAAAATGGTCTTTTTCTAGATCTAGTTTCTAAACCACTTGGTTGAGGAGCTAGTTCTAAGTTAATAGCCCTGGTAGCATTATGTTGCTACAGCTGGGCTAGAATTTCTTCCTGCATTGATGTAGTAGGTGGTAATTGGATTGAGGATTAAGGGACATGCATAGAAGGATGAGGAGGGTGATAAAGATATGGGGATTTCCCTCTTGGAGATGGAGAATGAGCTCTATAATACTTAGGAGGATAGTAGTGATGTTGGAATGAGATGTGATTAGAAGAGTCATGCAGAGAAATGGGTTTCTGAACATAGTACCCATATGGATCAAGTTGTTTGCAAGGGTAATGTTTCCTTGGTGGTGGCATCCTCCATAACCATGGATGTTACCACTAATGATAGTGCTCAAATAGTTGTGGTGGAGCTCCACTTGGATAATAGGCTTGTCATTGGTGGAATTTCCTTGGATTGCCTTGATGGTAAGGTAACTTTCTGGGTGCTTTCCATTTGACCTATCTAGGATTTAGAGCATACACCTCAAATTCCTACAAGTGTGACATAACAAGGAAACATTTCTTAGAATGTTCATATAGCTAGATGTCACATCCATCATCATCATCTGATTCAAACTCCACAACCTCTTCTACTACAATAGCCTTACCCTTACCCCTTTGATGGGCATATTCAACTTCCTTCCTTTGTCTATGATCATGATTACTACTATGCTCTTTGGATGATTCTACTATTTTCAAAGTAGTTTGGAACTTTTCATCTAAAGAATCTCATATTTTATCTACCTTGGCCAAAATTTTTGAGATGAATTTCTAAATTGACAAGGTCTTTTGTTACACCACCTCGTCAAGTAGTGCCTCCTCCTCATTTTCATAGAATCGAACTTTCTTTTCTCTAATAGAAGGATCACAGTTGTACTCCTCTGTACTTTCTCTCTTTCTTAGCTCTATTTCTTCTTTGGAAACCTTCTCAGTGAGCCTTTGGATCTAATGGGCTCTAAGTTATGATAGTATCCCTTGGGCATAGACCCCAAGAGTTCTCCTTATTTCTGATTAGATCCCCTCTATGTTATGGCAAAGCTACTTCCTTTGATAGTAACCATGGCCAAGACATCAGTGTAAAAGAGAATAGTGCTTATCCATGGCTATGTCCAAGGGTTCATGTATTTATTTTCACCAAACTTGGATCTACTTTCTTAGGTTGGACACTCAAAAGTAAAGTATGTCTGATACTTGTCATTGAACAACTCAAACATTGCACTCCATCTACAAATTGATTCTGGCTCCAAGAACTGGTACCAACTTTTAACTTCTTTTATGAATATCTTGGGGAATAACTTAAGCTTTTGCCATTCATTCTCTATGTTCTATAAGGCACATACATCGTAAAAGGCTTGTAGATGATTTTATAGATCTAAGTTATATCCCCCTTCAAACCTAAAGATATTATTCTTATCGAATCTCTTTATTCAACTATCTTTCACATGCCTTCTTAGAATTCTCACTAGCTTTGCCATATTCAACATAGTTTTAGTTGCAAGTAAAGGCTCATCATTGTCATGGCCTCTGTGATGGCCATGATGCTTATGATGACCTTTGTTATCCCTTCTCTCATGGTGGTAGGTCTTCCCTAATTACCCATGCCCCTAATCTTGACTAGTCTAATGGGCCCTATGATCACAGTCATCTCTATCTCGCTGGTCACCTCCATCATAGTCACATCTTCTATAGCTATGGTCAGAGCTAGAGAAGGAAGAAGAGGATTACAAAGGTGAAAAGGAAGGAGGACTAGCATCATGGTGCTTACTAGCCCCTCTTCAATGATCATGGCCATGATCATCATCGTGATGCTTATTCTTGTCCCTACCATGACTCTAGTATTTGGATCCCCCATAATCACAAAGCTTGTTCTTGCCTAAACTAGGATTTTTTACAATGGACTATAAGTTCTGGTTCAAGCCCACTTAATCAAAACCAAGGGGAGGAGAGTTAGTAAAATGAGAATCCCCAAAGAAGGGATCTTCACTATATATTTGGCCCAATAGGAAAAAAGGATTATTGAACTATTTTTCCTTCATACCTTCATAGTATTTCTCCTATTATTGATTTATTTTATGTTGTGCTTTAGTGATATTGTAATCCCTAGAGTCATGATCTTGCACAACATATTTAGAATGAAGCCCTTGGATGCCCAACCTTATAAGAGTTTGTTGGAGCATCGCAAGAACTAATCAATTGGGTGGCAACACAATGTTGTCCACCCTGTCCATCCACCTCATTTGGTTATCCTAATGTAGGAAGAAGGTAAAATCAAGTACATAATTATCGGAATTAGTATACTTGACATTGTTGGGGTACTGGCTAATTTGACTATTCATTCTTTTGATCGGATGTGTGCTCAAATTTTGGTAGAGAATCATCCCTATGAGAAGAATACATTTTAAATTAAAAGAAAATCAGTGTGCTTTACAATCATTATTATTATTCTGAATGATTTTTTTAAAATATTTGATCCAATTATGTTGAATAATTTCAACTAAGTAATAGATAGCACATGTATCAAACTAAAGTCCCTAGCAACGACGCCAATGATGAGCAATGAGTATACCCTATGCCCAATCATAAAAATCACTAGTTTTCATTCAATGATCTAGTTGAATTCAAAGACTTTAGTTCTTTAAGTACATCAAGTTTTATGAGGTAAAACTAACTATTGCAATTGTTGTCTTTCTAGTTCAACTCGTGAAGTGCAAGTGTATGGTTAATTGTAACTAAGGCATATGATTTTTATCATTTTATCTTTTATGTTTTAAGTTGCCTAAGAACAAGAATAAAGAATTAAGAATTAATTAATCTAACATCTTACTAATCTAATAACTAGTTATCACTTAACTAATCCTTACATAAGCATTCATTCCTAGTTTCCATACACATATTAAACACATATAACAATACTAGGTTACCAAATCTTAAGCATTACTAGGATTACCAAGTATTATATGTATGCTCAAAGTGGTCGTACTTATGTTTACTATTTAATCTATATTAAATAATCACTTAATTACTTAAAAAATTAAAGAAAATTGCTTGAATATTAAATTCTTAAAGAAAATAATTAATCTAGTCCAAGTGCTACAAGGTTTGATTAGAAAGCTCATCTTTATTACTGCACACAATAAAGTGCTCAAGTATTAAACCAGGATCTATACTCTCTTTGACTCCTACTACAAGCACTTACAAAATATTCTAACTTTCTAGTGCAAAAACTACTAGAGCTTTACTACAACTATGAAACTTATGTCATAAAGGTGGATAGGCACATATTTATAGGAAAAATAGGGTACTCCATCGATAGGTACACATCAATAGGTCCAACTTTGCATCAATGGGATCACGTCAATGAGATATGGTCATTTGACACTAATCCTTCGCTATGCATTTGACATCATTTTTTTTAGTTAGATCTGGTCATTTGACATCATTTTCTTTCATGTATGACCTTTTGGTCCTTGCTACCTTGCCACATGTAGCATTAGGCTTCATTCCTATGTTATCAAGGAAATAACCACCTAGACCACTAACATTCTTAGTGGGAAAAGATAGTGATTCACCTACATCCTCCATAAGTGGGCCTTGAGCATGCATTAAGTAAGTAATATGGTTAGCCCAATGCTTGGAAATTTGGGAAAAATCACATGCTACCGACTTTCCATCTTTCTTTATCACCAAAAACTCCACAAACCTTCTGAGATATGCATTAAAAATGTAAAATGCACATCAAACACTGAATTAAGTTTGTTATAGAGTTTTTGTATTTCACCCCTTAGTCTAGTAACCAACAAAGTAGCCTAATCAAAACTAGTACCATCAATTAAAAACATTCTCATATCCCAATCTTATTATACTCTATGGTTTTCTTTTGTGATAATATCATGGGAAAAGCTCCGAGTAGGACAAAGGATATAGCTCATTCACCTCCTCAATATCACAATTATCAAAGGATAACATTGCATTAGGAGGTGATTTGAACCAAGCTTCCATATCCTCTATATAGCTAGCATCTTTCCCTACTCTAATGGCTACCTTAACACCATTAGTAGGTACACTAAAGAGATTGTTAAACACTTCCTCATCAATACTCAAAACTACAAGAAACTAGGGACACAAGTAAAAAATTTTGTAACTCCCTCATCAAAAGAATTAATGAAATTCAACATCTTGGTCTTTGACATAGATGGACTAGGAAATAGAATAAAAAATCCTATGTTCATTATTCTTTATTTAATATCTATGTAGCCTTTGTTTGATAGCCATTTCTGTGCTTCATCTACTTCACCCCACTTGAGGATAGTCTTTCCCTTAGTATGACTAGAAGTAATCATGATGATTGTATGCTCACATATGAAATTTGTAAATGTTATGTAGTTAGCCTATTAGTCTATTAAATGGTAAGCAACTAATATAGCCTATAGTAAATCATAAAACTAAAAATTTAATTTTTTTAAAAAAATTAAAATATAAATCATGTCAACATGAGAATAATTTTCACTTACTTGACTTGGGCAAAGCTGAAACCTTGGGTTGAACTGATGTACAGGGTCCTAAATCTTGGAGATGCAAAAATTCATGTATGTGTTTGATAGTCACACATTTTTAATATACTCAGGAATATTGCATCTTGTACTTAGAAAACTCTACACCAAGCTAGTTGAGCACTTACACTTTGATGTCATCTCCTTATCTAAATTCCTCCAAGGTTGTGTAGGATAAGGAAAGGGTCTGGTCATTTAACACTAATCCTCCACTATGCATCTTAAACCTACAAATCAAAAAATAAAATTAGTTAAGTAAATAGACTTAAAACATAAATAAACATGTGGAGTTAAGACAAAGCTTACCATTCCAACATGTAGACATTTCTGATAGGATTCTAGAACAGAGTGCTTAAGCTATGATGCAACATCAAGGTATTTTTTTAATTATACTAGGAAAAAATTGGCATTTTTCACATACATGATAATTGTTGAAACCTTGCATAGTACAACTTCCTATTGTGCTCTAGTTCCATCCTAGTCTCAAAATCATTGATCATGTAGTGAAGGATGTAATTGAAATACCCTACCATAAGAGTCTCTACGATCATAGTTACAACATCTATGGCCAAGTCTAACCACATTATCACACTATAGTACTATAGAAAGTATAAAAGGAACTCTCTAGCATGAGGCCTAAAGCACATATGGGTTTTCTCATTGATGGTCATATCAAGCATTAAACTATTCTAGAAAGTCATTCCATTATAGTACAGAATGCCCATCATTTCCACAACAACCAAAATTGGTTTTAGTAGAGCCCTACACATAGCCAAAATATGTAACCATTAAACCATAATACCATAAAAAAAAAATAAAACAAAAATAACCTCAAGAGTGGTAGCATTGACATAGAAACATAAACTTAAAAATAGCCAGTTATATCAACATAACTACAATCATAATTTAAGTCAAAATTGAGCCTTTGCACATCTCACTTGATACAGCAAAAGTAAATTTGAAATTTTACAAATAGTGGACATGTAAAGAATCAAATAAGAATTTTTACAAATAGTTGACACTAAACCAAAATTTCAGAAAAGTAGGTGGCCAAGATTAATAGTGCTAGAGCTTGGTGAGTAGAAAATTTTAAAAAAAAATGGCTTAAGAGCTAGAACAATGTCAAACAATGAAGATATGGGAATAAGAAAAAAAAACATAAAATGTTTTGATTCTACAAGCCCATAAGCTATCATTATTCCCTAGAAAAAAATTTCAAAGTACCCTATACACTATCCTATCATCCTAGGAAGGCTTATATGCTGCTCTACCAAGGCCAAAGCATTCACACATTAACAACAAGACCAGGAAAAATTCATAATATCTAATTGAAACTATAGGCACTCTAATGCTATCAAAGTAAGCTAGAAAAAATTCAAAACCTTTCATTCAAGCATGAAATGTGATCAATGTAGGCATGTAGGGATAGAAGAAAATCTAATTTTTTTCAAAAAATTATTTAGAGACATAGATGCAGTGAAAATTATCAGAAAAGCCTAAAATTCACCCAAACATTAACATACAATTGTAGGACCTGCTTCATGAGCTGGAGCGGCCTCGGTGCACCTGTCGCCAGCTGCCGACTCGCCCCTAGCTCCCCCCCTGCCGTTGTCCCCCCTGATTTCTGGTGGTGTCGTCTTGTTTGTCTGTTGGGGTACGCCCCCCCTTCTCTCCCCTCTCTTTTGTGTTGGGGGTGTGCCCCCCCTTTTTTTATTGGGGTTTTTGAGGTTTTGAGGTCTGTACGTTTCTGTGGTTTGGTGGCTCAGGTCGGTGTCCTCCGAGTTTGATCTTTTGCGGGTTTCCGAGCCCCCCCCTTCGGGGTGGGCCACCCCTGGTCCCCCCCTTGTACTTGTATACTCGTGTACCATACTTTTAGTAATACAATCCCGAACATTCTCTCAAAAAAAAAAAATTGTAGGAAAAATATAAAATTCACAAAAATTTCATAAAAAAATCCTAATCCCTAGTAATTCAAATATGAAAAACTACAAGTGCAATAATTTAATTTAGAAAAATCAAAAACATTGTCCAAGCAATGCTGCCAATTTGAACAAAATTTCACAAGAGGCCTTAGTTTTTTGACCATAGAAGTCCTAATTTGATTTTAAAAAATCCAAAAAAAAATCCTGGAAAAATATAAAAAATTATTAAAATTTATTTTGAAACATAAATGTAGTGATATTTTCTAGAACAACCTAGATTGGCCATAGCATTGTACTTACAGGTGCAATAAATCCTCAAATTTTCCAAAAATTTAAACTAAAAAACCCTAGTTTGAATGCAATTGACTATAGAAAAAATTATAAAAATTACAAACATGGCCTATAACCCTTGGACAATACATCTGCCCTTCCCAAAGATCAATGAAACTAATCATATGTGGCCAAAACCCCACCAACATCATCAATCTAGCTTATAAAAATTTAGAAATATATGAAAACAAGCCAATGACCTGAAAAAGCCATTATTTTATTCATTTATAGTCTTTTTCATTGAATTTTAGCTTATTTCAACCATATAGTGATCCAAAATGAATATTATTATTTATTACATTATTTTTGCATTATTTTGCCTTGTTTTAGCCTCATTTAACAGATTTGACCATACAAATGTCATTTATTGTGCTTTTGTTAACATGTAGGATCAAACTATTGATACATGAAAACAATTTAACCTACACCTATGCTTGAATGGACCCTATGGTGATGTTAACTGACCAATTGACCTTGAATGCCTAGATCTTGAGCTTGGGAGCCTATTTGATCACATAGTCTCAATAGAGAAGTCCTTAGAATGACTCTATTACATAGTTAAAACTCTTGACTTATAGGTCGAAGACATTACAGAGGATTCTCTAGTTGGAGTTCCTATTACAACCCATAATGGTGAGAAGAAAACACTAAAACTAAGTTCCTCACTTGAACCCTAGTTAGTCCAAGACATCACGAAGACTCTCCAAGACAACATTAAGGTCTTTGCATGGTCTTATGAAAACATGCCTAGAATTGGCCGATGCCTAGTTTAACATAACATTATACTTGATCCTAGAATTAAGCCTATTAAAAAAAAGGTCTGTAAGGTCATACCAAACCTAGCCCTAGGAGTCTATGATGAGATCAAGAAGCTCTATTAGCAAGTTTCATCTGAGCTATTAACTACGCCAATTAGGCGTCCAACATAGCGGTAGTTCTTAAGAAGAATGGGAGTAATCATATTTGTATCAATTTATGTAATCTCAACAAGGCAACCATTAAGGATGACTTCACTTTCCCTAGTATAAATCAACTTATTGATACTACAACTAGTCATGCCTTATTATCCTTTATGGATGGGTTCTTAAAACATAACCAAATTAGGATTAAACTAGAGCATCAACTCTATACATTCTTTATGACTTCTTGGAGAACCTTTTATTACAATATGATTCCTTTTGGTATAAAACATGTAGGTGAAATGTATCAATGAGCTATGATCTATATTTCCAATGACTACATGCTAAGTTTAATTAATGATTACGTTGATGATATAGTCATAAAGTCTAAGATGTATAGTGTTCATGCACATGACCTAAATTCAATACTTCAACATTGTCTCAAATATGAACTTTGATTAAACCCCAATAATTGTGTCTTCGATGTTAAAACTAGGAGAATGCTTGGTTTTGTAGTATCCAAGGAAGAAATACAAGTTGGTTGTGATAAGGTTAAGGCCATAACCAATTTTTCAGTACCTAACAACCTAAATGAATTATGTGGCTTACAAGGTATATTGTAATTTATTCATTGGTTTACCTCGATGGTTACAGATAAGTTACAACTCATGAAACACTTGCTTAAGAAAGGAGTTTACTATGAATGAACAAATAAGTGCCAAAACACCTTTGATAGTATTAAGCAAGAGTTATCCTATTTGTTGATTGTGTATTCTCTTTAGAAACATACACTACTCTAAATTTACCTTGCTATCTCTAATGCATCCATTGCCTTCTTCCTCTATCAAAGATGAGATGATAGAGTAGAGTTACTTGTTTACTACTTAAGCCATGCATTAGTAACTTATAAGACTTGGTAAACTAAAGTTGAAAAACACTATCTAGCCTTGGTATTCTCTTTGATGAAATGGAGACACTACCTCTTTAGGATTTAGGTCAATATCATATGTAAGTATAATGTACTAAGAGCCATCATGACCAAAATTTATAAGAATAGCCAAATAGCCTAATGAAAAGCCATAATAGCCAAGTTTTCCCTACACTATGTTTTCCAAGACTTAATGAAAGGTCAAGCCATAGCCACACAATTAACTACTTTCCCAAGACAAGATAATATAGCCATACATATTGAATTTCATGATGAACTTGTCAACATTATCAACAATTATCCAAAGGTTACAACACTATTATGCACTTTGACAAAGCTCCAACTACACCTAGGGCTAGTGTTGTTTTCATCCTAACACTTTCCTCTAGTGAGATTTAGCCTTTTGCCTACCTTTTCAAGTTTTCATGTACCAACAACATGGAAAAATATGAAGGATTAATCAGAGGATTGGTGATAGCTCATGACCATAGATTTACATGATTAATTGTAAAAGGTGATTCCTAAGTAGTGGTCAACTAGGTAATTGAAGTTTATGATTGCAAAGAAAAGCATCTACAATCTTACTATGGATTAGCCAAAACCTTGATTTATTAGTTTACAAACATTGATATTCAACATATTTTCCAAGCCAAAAACACGCTAGCTAATGCCATTACTACCTTAGCTCTAATTGTGATGCCCAATGTGTTTAGCAAGTCATCTGCCATGATGAAAAACTATGCTCATTCCAACATGTAGAACATTTAAGGAAATTACATAGAAACCATAGATAACATTTTTCAACATTAATGGTATGATAACATCAAGTTTTATTTCATGCATGGTAAACCTCCAAAAAACTTAACTACTTCTCAAAAGGATGTTGTATATAAATGATCAGAATAATATGAAGCCAATAATATAATGTTTCAAAGTTATTATGATGGTTTATTATTAGCATGTTTGAGTAAAGAAAAATCTCATGTAGTCTAAGAACAAGTACATGATGGCATAGGTGGAGGACATATATGACCTAGAATCGTGGCTTCTAAAATTAGAGATCTAGGATACTATTAGTCTTATATGGAAAGCAGCTTTCTGCAAAAGGTTAAAACTTGTGATACTTGTCAATGACATAATAACCTCATGCACATACCACCAATTGAGTTGCACATCACATAGATTACATGGTCATTTCAACGATGGGGAATTGATATAATTTGACTAATAACTTCTAAATCCTCTATAGGACATAACTTCACCATCATTGCTACCTAGTATTTTGCAAAGTGGGTTGAAGTTATTCCTTTGAGAGAAAAAACAACACAACAAGTCTATAAATTCATCCTGGATAACATAATATCTTGTTTTGGCCTAGCCGTAACCATTGTTACAAATAATGGATAACATTTTAGTAGCTAGGAAATTTAAGCCTTTTTTCAATGATTACAAATAAAACATTCCTTTTCATCACCCTATTATCCACAAGCCAATGGCCAAGCTAAAGCTAGTAACAAGGTCATCATCAATCTTCTAGAGAAAATGTTGGATAATACAAACATAGATGGCATGAACAACTCTTATGTACACTTTGGGCCAATAGAACATCATTTCAAACTACAACCATTTCCACACCATATAACTTGTTTTATACATCTAAAGGTACTTTGCCTCTTGAATTATAGGTTTTTTCTTTTAAGGGTAGCTCTGTTAATTATGAGTAGAATATTGAGTTGTATACCATTGATCTAGATTTAGTGGAAGAACAATGGATGCAAATGCTTGCTCACATCAAATAGTATCAAGAGAAGCAAAAACAACACTACTAACATGATCCAAACAAGTGGAAAGTCCAGGAAGGAACCATGTTCTTAAGGCTATTTAGGAACATGTGTACAAATTCTTATCCAACTGGGAAGGACCTTTCTTGGTCAACAATTCCTATTGCAATGGAGCATTCAAAATAATGAACATGAAAGAGAATGAATTAACCAATCTGGTCAACCATTCATATCTTAAACCTTATTATATCTAATGTTGACCTATTTTCTTGTAACATTTGTTTTTCTTTGTTCATAGATTTGGATGAATGATAAACATTAATAATTTTAGTAGATTGCAACAAGCGAGCCTACATGACTCCTATCACTTTGACATCTTAAAATACTACAAACTTTATGTGAATTTGCAAAGAAAGATACAAATTTCTCATGTTCTATTGATTGTATCTTATAATGACCTATATTTATCATTATCTCTAGTAACTTCACATGAAATCTTGTAATTTCATGTATTATCTAACTTCATAGAGGTGTGACTCATCATAATAGTGAGTTACAACATGATTTCAACACATGAGATTTGACTACCTTGATTGACCTTGACAATAGTGTTAACCTCACATCCATTTTGTTGACCCTTTTGAGCCATAGCATTGTAATCAAACTTTAACCCTCCTTATCTTGTTAACAATGAAAATCTATATTTGACATTCATGCATCATGGTCATCTAACATTCTCAACATGTTCAACCATCAAGTTTGATGAATCTACAAATTCTTCATTCAGTAAGAAAACAAAAAATTTGGCCTTGGTACTAAAACAAAATGAAGGTTTCACTCCCAAAAAAAGGAAGGATAAAATTCCAAGAGGCCAATGTAGCCTAAATTTAAATAGATCAATGGATTGAAAAAAATAAGAAAAAGAACTAAGTGGTTGAAGAAGTCTTTAAAAAGTGTCGGTTCCTCTAGACATCATCAAGTAACCAACAATTTGATCACGAAGCATGAAGACCTTATCAGCTAATGTACATGTCACTATTCCATAACCATGTCAACACATTTGGAATTCTTCATTAGTACATTTTATCATTTTCTAAATAACTAATATAGCCATTATCTCATCCCATATTCTTGTCATTCCATTTCAACCCTATTTCATCATCATGAGTACTCCTAGCATGGCTCAACAGTTACAAAATCAAATGTGGAGAGGGAAGTATTGGTGATGAATCCATGGTGGTGTTTTGCATTCTTTGTAATATCTTTTAGGTCAATCCTTAAAACATCAACAAATAGGATCCATTGAAACAACTTAATGACAATTCATATTGTAAACAAGAAATCCTAGTAACCAGGTTTTTGCTATATAATTTGATCATATTGAAGAGTAAACACAAATGCCTTGATTTACCTTTGAAAATATTACCCTATGGCCTTGTTTTAGCAAAATTATAGATCATTTTTAATATGTAAAGTGAAATTCTTAGCCCACATTACCAAACAAGCTATGAATTTTATTATGCTACCATGTTTAAGCTCAAAATTCAAAAACACTACCAATGTGGCATAAAAAGATAAAAACACTGGTGGTACATATGCTATATCTTTGGGAAATAAAAGTGATCAAATATGCTATGTAAATGTTCAAAAAAATTATGGAAACATATTTGATGCAATGTGAAAAAATCCAAGGCCTATTTAAGAGGGATTCAACATCATTTTTAGGACCTTTTGGCACATTGCAAATCTTTTGTGCAGATGAAAGAGCTTTTCATGAAAAAATACCTAATTTTGATAAACTAGCATAGAGACTTTTGTAACCTTTTGCAACATTTTCTAGTGCTAACCACTAAAAGCACTAAGAACCTATTGCAACAAACTTTCAAGTATAGATCAATTGAGCTAGAAGTATAGGTTAACTTGTAAAACACACCCTACACACCCATCCACTAGATCCCAAATTATAGATTTAAAAAGATATCTAAATATTCTATATTCTTAGGTTATAATAGCCTCAATCTATACCTCTCTAAACCTATATTGCATTATATTTTTACAGCATTTCATATAAAGTTTTAGTTAGTTTTGACCACCTTTTTTGCATATTCCCTATAACACTTCTTAGTTTATTCTTGGATCCAACGGTGGATCTTGTATTTATATGTTTTAGCCTATTCCTACATATTTCATTTTATAACAAATTTTTTAAGTCCTTAGGTAATCAACAAGACCACCTAAGGTACCCTATAACCTTCTTAAGGCCTAAGGATTCTAAGGTAAAATTATTCCACATGGATTCTTTTAATTTCTAGCATCCATTTATTCTATCTTAAGAGTTGAGGTATAAGATATTGATTTTTATATTTTTTATTATTTTTCTTCTACTTGCTAATTTTGGTGACCATTTGGAACATGATAGCTAATGAGTGCCTCAAATAGAATTTAGGTGGTCGCTGGTCTCTATAACACAAAGGCCTAGATACCTACAAATAGACTCAATAGTTAAATGTGAGTATGTGTTTGCTATTGTAAATGTTGGAATAGTTGGGTTGCACATAAAACTATAATTGACTATCATGAAAGAGATTTGGCCAACTTTGTAAAATACTATGAGTTATTGGAGATTCCTATTTTGTTCAATTACTTGGTCTATATGGTCCTTCTAATACCTACTTGTAACAAATAAAATTTTGCAAAAACCATTCAAGTACAACTCTACCAATCTACTCCTAATTTCCCCCAAAGAGAGAAAGTTCCACAAGAAAACTAGAAATAGAACAAGATTCAATTGAAAGAGAAAGAAAAGAAAATAGATTTGTGTAAAAATATAAAATATTTAAGCAAGGTAAATTAATATGAGGAAACACTTCACAATAAAGTTATCCCTAATTCAATATCTATGAATTGTTCAAATTTTCTAGGCTCAAATAAGCAATTTCTTAAAGACAATCCTACTATACTACCAAAAATTGTTGCATAAAACACCATGTATGAGTCTCTATTTTGGCTAGATAATAGTTGTCAATGATTACATACAATAGATCTTTCAAATATTTGACAATTTCTAATTGCAATACCAAAGGAATATACTTTAAAAATCAAAAATATATTTCACTCCTATCAAAATAGAAAATATTTTTTGAACCCTCTAGACTATTAAATTGCTCAACAGGCTTGTTTATAGCAAAGGCTCTCTTATAGAAATCCTAATATCAGCCTTAAAATTGCATAATAATAAAATTCTCTATTAAATTGCTCTTTAGGCTTCCCAACATGAGCTCTTCTATGGAAAATCTTAATAAGAGTCTACTATCATGCAACAAAGTTTACTATCATGCAACAAAGAACTATAAAAGTGATCTAAAAACATCCCAAATTTAAATGCCAAGCATGATACTACCTAAACCACTAGCTAAGTAGCTAAAACAAAATAGGAAAGGATAAACTCATAGGACTAAAACAAAGTAGCCAAAACAATGACTTTAGCAAGCCATCTTACAAGCAAGCTTTAAATTTCTTCTTCCCAAAAAGCTT
>MNCI01003778.1:389107-509834 GCA_015680685.1 Gnetum montanum
AACTTAATTTTAAATTTTTATCAATAAATCTATCTAATATATGTTCAAGATGTTGTAAAGGTTCTTCATAAGTATTCCCATAGACTAAAAAATCATCCATAAAAANTTATGATCAATGTATTCTCCTAAAATTTCCCCTACTACTATGTTACTAGTGTCACACATTAGATTAAATGGATAATCCCAATTAGGTGTATTTAATATAGGGGCTGTGGTTACTCATTATTTCAATTCCAAGAATGATTCTTGATAATCATTAGTCCAAACAAATGAGACATCTTTTTCTAAGAGCATGTATAATGGTTTAGCAATTTTTGAAAAGTCTTTGGTAAACCTTCTATAATACCTAGCATGTCCTAGAAAAGATCAAAGAGTCTTTAAATTAGTTGAAGCTAGAACTATAGATATGACTCTTATTTTCTCATCTTCCATCTTCCCATCCTTAGAAATAACATGTCCTAATAATATGCCACTAGTAACCATAAAGTGACTCTTTTCCTAACTTATTTTTAAGATTTTATCAATACATCTATCTAAGACATGTTCGAGATGTTGTAAAGGTTCTTCATAAGTATTCCCATAGACTAAAAAATCATCCATAAAAACTTTAACATAATCTTCTAACACATTAGAAAATATTAAGATCATGGCTCTTTGGAAAGTAGCTAGTGCATTATAAAAACCAGAAGGCGTATGTTTATAAGAAAATGTTCCATATGAACATGTAAAGGCTATTTTATGTTGGTCTTTAGGGGAAATGGCTACTTGATTATAACCACTAAATCTATCCAAAAAGCAATAATATTCATGTCCTTCTAATTTTTCCAAAATTTGATCTATGTATGGTAATGAAAAATGCTCTTTCTTTGTATTTTGGTTTAACCTTCTATAATCTACATATAATTTCCATTTTCTACCCTTTTTGGTACTATAGTAATGGGACTTACCCATTCACTATCAACTATTGGATAAATTATTTCTTTTTTCCAAAGTTTTAAAATTGCATCCTTAACAATTTGTTTTAAGGCTAGATTAATTCATCTTGGTAGAATTCTTACTAGTTTTACATTATCCTCTAGACAGATATGATGTTGGGTGAGATTCCTTGGTGAAGGTCCTCATAACTCCAAGAAAATGCCTTAG
This sequence comes from Gnetum montanum, assembly GCA_015680685.1. Taxonomy (NCBI): domain Eukaryota; kingdom Viridiplantae; phylum Streptophyta; class Gnetopsida; order Gnetales; family Gnetaceae; genus Gnetum; species Gnetum montanum. Next base: position 390,251 of record MNCI01003778.1, read on the forward strand.
ATTTTCTATGTAGAACTTCTAATAATTTTCTTTCTTACTCATTAGTAAGTTGGAAATTTATTATTAATGGTTTATTATGATCTAGGAAAAAATACTTAAGTGTACTAGGTAGTTCTCTAAGATTGAAGGAATCCTTGTTGGTTGAATTATTTTTCCAATATTTCTTTAACCCAAATTCAAAATTTGGTTAAGGAGATCTTGTTGTTCTTTAGTTAAGGGATCTAAAGGCCCTTCCTAAAAATTATTGAACACTAAGGTTTCTCTATCTTATGCCATTATTGACGTGGGTGATGTGTAGAGCATTCTTGCTTCCTTCAAGTCTACATTTAAATGATCTTCTTTTACCTTATCATATATATATTTAGTGTAAAAGTAAGATTAACAAAGAAAATTTGAAGTTGTCTAGATATACAATTAATTACCGCATTAGCTATTGCTAACCAAGGTCTACCTAATATAATAGGAAAAAAATTAGGATCTTTTACTTTTAAAATAATAAAATAAATTGGGTATTTTTCTTTTTCCACCTCAATTATCAAGTCCTCTACTATTCCTATGGGTTTTACATTTTAACCATTAGCCGATGATATTGTCATGTTTACTCCTTTGATATCTTGTATATCAAGTGACCTAGCCATTTCAAGAGGTATGATATTAATGCTGGCTCCTAAATCCAATAGGGAAATTTTATTTACTTGGCCATTTATTTTGATTGGTATGGTAAAGACTCCAAGATCTTTGTATTTTAGAATCTCATGATTTTGTATAAGTTGAGAAAAATTGTCAACCAAATAAACCTATTTAGGAATTTTTTCCTTTCTTCTCCTAGTGCATAATTCCCTTAAGTATTTCGCATAAAGAGGTTTTTTTTTATTACTTTTTCTAAAGGGATATGCAAATATAATTTACTAAACATTTTTTCAAGATGGGCTTTAGTTGTAAAATCCTCTAGGAAAAGGAGGTAAAACTAGTTTCCTAGAGAGTAATGGTTGTTCTTTTTCTTGAGTTAGTTGATCTTCCTCATTTAATATTTGTGGTTTAATTTCCTCTTTTGTTCCTACCTCCTAAAATCTCAACTTCTTTTGGGGTTTAGGTTCAATTGCTTTTCCACTCCTTGTAGTGATGGAATGTAATTACTCTTTATCATTTCTTTGAGATGTAAGATTTGGTTCAGGTTGGGATGGTAATTCATTTTTCATTAAGTCCTGAAATCTCATTCTATTCTCACTCATGAGTTGTCTACTTTTTTCTATGAAGGAAGTAAGGCTTTGGGTGAGTTTATCCAAGTGTTTAGTAGTTAGATTCTTAAATGACCTAAAGTTACTTTGAGGATATTTTTGTTGGTAAAATGATCATTGAGGAAAGTTCATTGTTGGTTGGCTCTTAAATTGTTGAAAAGCCTTTACTAACTCTTTCATTTTCTCTTGACAATAGAACAAAGTTGGGCAGGTTATTTGGTCATGTCAGGGACTACCACAAATGTTGCACATTTCTCCTTGAATTCCATGAGCTTGTTTTTTAATTAATCATGTCAACTCATCCAACTTTTTATTTAACTATTCTATTTGTTGAGTTATGTATTGCATAATATTAGGTTTTGGCCAACGTTTACTTTGATCTACTAATGAATCTATGATTCTCCAACCATCTTCCGAGGTCATTTAAAATATTTCCTCCACATGTAAAGTCAACATTTTGCCTACAATAAGGTAATAAGCCTTCTATAAAGATTTGAATTAATTGATGGGCTGGGAATCCATGGTTTAGATTTTTTAAGCATAATCCTTTAAATCATCAAAGGTACTCTCATAGTATTCATTCTTATGTTGCATAAAACTAATTAATTGCTTCCTTAATGAATACAACCTATCATTAGAAGGAAACATTTGTAGAAAAGCATTCATAAATTCATCCCATGAACTAATTTATTTTCTAAGGATTTTTAGCTAAAAATCAGCTTTTTAAGGTTTATTTAAAGGAAATCATCTTAGTTCTATCCCCACTCTAAGGTGCTAACATGGCTAATGTTGCTTAAAATTCTCTTATGTGGGTAATCAGATCCTCATCATTTATTCCTTTAAAGATAAAATAAATGAATATTTTTAACCTCTACATCTCTTCTTCATGGAAAAACTAATAGTCCCTNGTACCTCTAATTGTGGTCACATAAGTTGATATTGGGATATTACTTAGATTTTGAGTTCTTGCCCACATAGTTAAACTCATGGTTATAGTTGGAATATCAAATACAGGATTAAAAAATATGGAAAAATTATGTGGCAAAGAAACATGTAGCTCCTGCCACCCACACGTAGGTAATGACTACATGAATGTGCAACAATAAAAATGACTAGGAACGTCACCTCATTACCCATGTAATGTCCACTGCAGAAAAATAACAATCTTCATCAAGGTAATGTGTAGAAAATAGCTCTAGTTTCATGATCAAAGAACATGGTTGATGGAGTGGCACACCCACATTGCAACACTAATGTCCAAGTTGCAGCTCCATTATCATCATAAATCCTCAACATGCATTCTTGTTACTACTATAAAAACAAAACTAGAAACTAGAACACATAACACTAGTATAGATCATGGAACCAAATTCTTCAACTGCCACCACATGGCTACCTAGCAACACAACCTACGCCTCTAGTTCGAGTCTTTAGTACATAAAAACTAATAAAATAATAATAATTTAATAAGAATAAACTAATACTCATCACTATAATAAACTAAAATACAATAAACTAAAACAAATTAAAATGACTAAAATAAACATTAATTAAACACTAATTAAATAACTAACAATATGTAATTAATATTTTTAAACTACCAATTTTTGGATTTAATAAAGACCAAGTCCATTCCACCTAGAATGAGCTCGTATTGACATATTTCCTTTCTCTGCTAATCAAAAGCTCAAGATAACCCCAAAGGGCAACCATTACTTTAAGAGAAGGAAGTACATAGGGTTTTAGTTAGAAGAGTGCCTTCAAGCATGGGTAACATGTCTTTCCAACCCCACACCCAATGCTTATAGCTCATTATTAAGTTTAAGGGATATCCTTTGAATTTCAATTATGTTTTTTTTTCAAGGAAATCACACCATGCAAAGACATGCTTCCTTTTATGATCAACAATAGGAGTGATGATATACCAATGGAGTATCATAGAACTTTCAAAAGTAAGTTGAGAGAAAAATACATAAAACCCCCTTAAGATCACATCCCTTTCCATTCCTACTTAGTCCTTTTCCAGTTTGGTGGGTAATAAGATTATTGATTACTTTTCAATTGTAATGTGAAAGAACCTTCATGCTTCCAACGATAATAATTTCTCATGGAACCAATAAAATGGATGAATGTTGTGAACTCACTACCTGATACCACCAAAAAATTAACAAATTATTAGTTGAGAACATAATCAAAACATAAAATTTAACCTTGTAGTTAATCAACCATAACATTAAGAGATTTCTTGAATAACTTTTTAAATTTGCAGGAGCAATAAACACAATCAACGATTTCCAATAAGACTAGATGAAATTAATAAAGAGGAAAAGAAAATAAAACAGAAAATATATAAAATAATCCATAAAATATTCAAGAAAATGGAAAACATATAAAGAACATTGCAAAGAAAAAAGTTGTAAAATTGATTACCCTCATCAAGATGTTCACATGGATGGCCATCTCCCCATGACTATGTTGAGAGGAGGAGATTTGAAAAATAGAGCATGCATGTTCTTGTGTAGATGGGTTAGTGTTGCTAGTTACTTGGGGTTCGAGGAATGGCTTAAGTTATTGTACATTAACTAATAGTTATTTAGGGAGGCTGGAAAGATGGTAAATGATCATGGTCTTAGAAGAAAAAGTTGAATGGATGATGTAAGCTCCTTCCTATAATGCTTAAAACTAAGTACATTATGGCACATGCATGGGATTCTAGTATAGAACTTATTGAAAGGTTGGAATCGAACTTTTCTTATCCATGCATCATGACATTAATTATAGTATGTCTTGTGCACTTTATTTATTATCAAGGCTACATATTAATTTTCATACAGGACATTAAGTATCATAAGATGTTCTTTTTATGCTAAATTAATATCTAGATCAAGCTTACAGATAGTTGTATGTATATAGAGTTCAACTTGGATTTGATGTTTTGTCAACTTTTTGTACACTAACTCATAGGGAGAATAACCTATAGAAAGCTTCTAGGTTTAATGATATGCCTAAAGAGCATTATTAAGTTTTATACTCTAGTCCTTCTTATATCTACTAATAGTTCATATTAGAATCCTAGTAGTCTCCCAATTAGTAACTTTAGCTTGACCATTACTTAAGGGTGATAGAGGATTATAAGTTTATATTCCACCCCAAAGCATTGTATTAATTTTCAAAAAGTAGATTGTGTAAAATGTGTGTCATTATAAGAAATGAGTGCTCTAAGCACACCAAATCTCTTTACCACTTATTGTTATAAAAATTAAGCTAAAATTGTAGATGTATAGTCAGATACAACTGTAGCTTCAACCCATTTTGTGAAATAGTTAATAGAAACTATGATGTAAGCCTTCCTAATTGACATGGAAGTGATGGATCCCATGAAGTTAATGCTCCAAAGGTTAAAAGGCTCCAATGGTTGGATCCACTATTAGGATCCTTCCATTCATACAGTCATTCCTCCATCTTGTTGATATTTCTCATATAAACAAGAGAAATGGCAAGCACCCCTAAAGATTTTTGACCAAAAATATCTTTACATGAAGACCTTTGTAGCCATCCTCCTTCTTGCATACTAGCCCATATAAGAACCTTCATAAGCATCTTGGAGGATTCTTAACTTATCATCATTAGGTACACACCATCAAACCAAGACATTAAGAAAAATATTATAGAGGTTTCCTTGGATTTCCATGTAATTTTTGACCTAGTAAAGAAATTGTTATTTCTTCTTATTATCCCATTCTATTAGAGTCTCTTGTATGAGAAGATAGGAGAGCAATTCATCATACCAATTTGTAGCCCTTGTCTCTTATACATTGATGAATTTAGCAAATATAAGTTCATCTAATAATTCATTAGATAAAGGATCCTCATCCTCCTTACTATCCCATCTTAACCAAGACAAATGATCAACAATTACATTCTTAGTTCATTTCTTGTCCATCATGGTAATGTTAAATTCCTATAAAATCACTAGTCACCATATGATACAAGGGCTTATTACTAGCTTGTTCATCAATAAATGGATTACACTTTGATTAGTATATACAAAAAATTAGAATTCAAGCACATACTACCTAAATTTTTCCAAGGCATACACCATGACCTTAAGCTCCTTCTCAATGGTGGTGTAGTTCAGTTACACACCCACAATGTTTTTGCTTGCATAATATATATAGTATGGATATATTTGATCATTCATTTTTGTAAGCACTACCTCTAATGGCTAGTTAGATGCATCCATCATTATGTGAAATGGCCTAGACCAATCTGGGACATGTAGAATTAGAGTTTCTATGAGCTTTTTCTTCAATTGATAGAATGCATATTCACATTTTTTTGTCCATTTGAAAGCTACATCTTTCTTTGTAAGATTCACCAATGGTTTGGCAATTTTAATGAAATTCTCTATGAAGTACCTATAGCACCTAGCATGGCCACAAAATGCCCTCACATCTTTTACTATTTAAGGTTGCATGGTGATTCCTTCAATGACATGTACTTTCTTTAGGTCCATCTCAATCCCTTATCCTAAAATCTAGTGCACTAACACAATACACTTTTAGATCATAAAATGGCTCTTGTACTAATTAAGTTTCAAGTTTATCTTCACACAACATTTTAGTACCTACTCTAGATAGTCCAATGCTTGCTCAAAGTCTATACCATAGGTGTAGAAGTTATCCATGAAGATTTCCACATTAGTAATAATTTACTATTGAAAGATGCTAAGCACCATGCATTAAACAATTGTTGGATCATTACAAAGGCCAAAGGGAATCTTCTTATATGTAAAAGTTCCCTAGTAACTTATGAATGTTGTCTTAGCTTGGTCTTCTAGTACTATTTGAATTTGGTTATAACCACTATAACGATCAAGAAAAACATAGTAATTATATCTTGCAATTGTATCCAATACCTAGTACACAAATATAAATGAAAAATGATCTTTGAATGTTACCATATTCAACAACTTGAAGTCTATATAGACTCTTCATTTTCCTCGTTTCTTTTGCACAATCATGATTGCGCTTACCCACTCACTATCTATTATAGAAAAGATAAATCCTATATTAAGAATTCATTTTGCTTCATCTTTAATAACTTTCTTAAGCTTTGGATTTAATCTTATTTGCAACTCCCTTCTTAACTTGATGGAGGAGTTTGTATAGATTTTGATGAGCAATTGAAGGTACCCCTACATCCAACCATATGAATCACAAAGTGTTCATGCATAATCCAGTTGAATTCTGTGGACTCTCTAGTTTCTGGTGCACTAGTCTTCTAGGAAGTGAATCTTGCCCTAAGTTCATTCATTGTCTTCCCATCTACACTTGTGAAGTACAAAGGTATGGTTAAGTGTAACTGAGGCATATGATTTTTTTCCTTTTATGTTTTATGTTCTTTGGTGCTTCAAGAAAGAGGTAAAGTAATTTAATGACTAATTTGATCTAACTAACTAGTCTCTAGCTAATCCTAACATATGCATCCAATCCCACTTTCTATACACTTCCTGAACCCACATATCCACTGTTGGATTACCAAGTGCTATACTACTAGGTGCACCAAGCAATAATTTTGCTGGGATTACCAAGCGAATACATGTTTACACTCAAAGCAGTTGTACTTATGTACTTAATCTATTTAGCTTAATTGATTAAATATTTATTAAAAACAATGAATCCACAAATAAAACATTTAAGCTATCCAAAATGCTACAAGGTTTATCAAGAAGCTCATCTTTATTATTGTACATACTGGTGTGGTTTAGGTACAATAGTTCTCAAGTAAAGATCCATACAATTAATGACTCCTGCCACAAGCGCTCAAGAAAAATATTCTAACTTTCAAATAGATAAACTACAAGAGCTTTGTTACTACTATGAATTTAATCTTCATAAACATGGTTGGGAGCTTATATTTATAGTTTTTTCTCTAGGGCTACATCTACAGGGCCCCCTCAACGTAGCAAATCCTACGTTGATGTGTCCCCATCGATGAGGCCACCTCAATGGGGGTCCATTAACATGATACTTTGATTCTCATCATACCCCCACGATTGAATGAAAACTCATCTTTGAGTTCTTTTCCAAAATTGGAAAGGTATGGGATTATTTACTAACTCTTAACAAAACAAAACAAATTGACTTGACAAAATTGAGTGCCCGAGTGTACAAATCAACACATTACAAAAAAGTGTGTTGTTCATGACACAAAATTGAACACCATGACATGACTACAAAAATTTGGATAGCAAATCCTCTGATGGTGTAAAGACAATGGTGAATATTAGATAGTCCCAGGTGTTGGAGGTTCCTGAGGCTCTCAAGGATCTTTACCAGCTCTAGGCATGTGTGGTAGCTAAAGAGGCTATAGTTGTCTTTCTATGAATATAACCTCTAGTGGAAGGAAAAAGGCATCAAGTAATGCCTTCATCTTCTCCTCCTTACTCTAGGGATCATTCAAAGTCCACATGGCATCATCAAAGTGGGCTAGAATGGGGCATCCCACAGATAGGGCATGATCAGGAACATCTCTTTTACATTAACAAAGTAGGCAGTGAAATGTTTACATTTGATGTTGAACATCCTTACTACATTTTATAGCTCTTGGTAGTCATTCATCCTCCTATCCAAGTTCTTGATAGTTAATCGTTGATCTATAAAGCATGCCTTGAGAACCTCGAGTTTAGCATTAGCCATTGTAAGCTTGTCCTTAGTGTCGTAGTGGTGCTTGAACTCAGCCTTGTACAACAAGTATGAGCTAGCCACCTATCTCTATAATTTATATTGTGATCATCTGGTAGTCAACATGGCCAAATTAGATTGGCAAGCTTCATGTATTCTGTCATCTCCTCAATCTATAACTTCTTTATGTAGATTTCTACCTTGTTGTAGGCATCTATCCCATCAATAGTGGGTTGTCAAACTTCTCTACGTTACTAGAGTTATCAGAGGGCTTCATTTTCTTTTACCTTCGCCAATTAGATATTTTTTTCATTTACTTCCTTCTGTAGACCGACTTGCTCTTTGTAATGATCTTTGACTTTCTCAAATTTGAAAGCTTCAGATTTCTAGGCAACAACCTTAATTGCAATATTTTGGTGAAGGATGTGCACCTCCTCCATGGAGAGATTCCTATTTTCTACTACCAATCTCCGTAGTTCTGTGTTTGCTCTAGCTAGTTGCTCTTATTGTTGATGGATAAATTCAGTTAAGTATTGCTTGTGTGCATCAATAGTCTACAAGCGATGATTTTCTATGACCAACTGGACATTCTCCTAGAAAGTTTGATTCAAGGAATTTTGAATCTTGTGTTGTGTGGCATCTACCAAGGATCTGTAGAACACCGTCATTTCCATTACACCCTCAACCCCTTTTATCTTAGTGTGAAGTTATTACATAGCCTCATCTCTTGTTAATACCAAGTTGAGAAATGTCGGATCAGCAATCTAGGCTCTTAGTTTGACAAATTCTATAGCCAAACATTTATTTTTCTTCTTGGTTATTTACAGTTGTCCCTCCAATATGATATTTTTTCCCCTTGCCTCCATAGCTTTGACCAAGTTGTAGTGATATTATCTAAAAGGTCAAAAACATTTGGAAGCCATTACCTAGTTCCCACCAGTCAGTCTAGGAGTTCTCATCCTATGCTATGATTATTTTGCTACCTATGATTCCTATGGATGTTTGCACATCTATAAGTGCAATGATGTCTAGTGTAGATGCCTTAGGTATGTTGATCATTTCAGCAATCCTGTTAATGACCACTTCTACTATTGTTTCTTACCCCTAGTGTTGTTGCATCACCAAAATTATTACCCCCTCACCCTCCTCCAAGCACACCTAGAAGGTTGCAACATTCCCAGAGATTTCTAGGAGTGTTTGTTATTTTACAAGAGATACTATGATCTCTCTAGCTTTCATATTCAACCTCATACGTAGCTATGTTCTTTAGGCCAAGAAAATGGAACCACCCTCACCCATCAAAATAATTGTTTAGGCCACCTCATTAAGGTGACTCATGGCTAGTTTGTAGATGGATGGGTCCCCACCACTCATGGCTTCTTGTTGCTCTTATTCACTCAAGAGCCATTCTTTATATTCTCACAACCATTGGGAAATCACAGCGATGTCTAGCAAAGTTGTTTGAATGGCAAGTGAAGGTGGAAGTAGTACTCCTCTTCATGGATAATTATGGCAAGTGTCTTATCCTTCATAATTTTTTCCTAGTTGGTGATTAGAAAAATTCTAGTAGTGTCATTGGTATAACAAACTATCCCTCCTCTTCAATAGATTTTCTTGATGAGGCATGGAAAAGGGAGTGCCTTTTTTCCACGTTCATTTCTTTTAAATTGCTTCTCCATCTCCAGATAGATTAGCTATGAAAGGTTAACCAAGAATCTTCCACTTAGAGTGGCACATGCTCAAGCAGAAAAGGCAATGATTTTAGTGATTTTAATTGGCCTTGCTATGGGATTAATATTGGAGAACATAATCTTCTAATGGATCCTCTTTTCCAGTGTGAGTGCACCAAACTCCTTATGGTCAACACCATAACATCATTGCATCCATTCTTTCTTGATGCTTGAATTTGCAAGCATTGGGATTTCAGCAATATGTGCCATTGTTTCAGATAACCCAAGCATTGCAACAATGGCCTGTGCTGAGTAGGACACTAAGATGTCCTTGATTTTCACCATTGCTCTAGGCTACCTGTTGTTCCAAAATAAGAATGTTTTTCTCATGTACCACTCCTCAGTGGAAGTGATGATTGGCCACATGGGAGAGGCCTTCAATTGGTCTTGTACTTCTCTTGGTGCATGCTCTAGGAAAGGGCCAAAATTTAACTCTTGGAGCACCAATTTTTGGACCTTCCTTGATTTAATTTAATTTAGGAAAGCCTCTTTAAGATCACCTCAAGATTTTCTGGTTGCGCTGGTGCATCATCCTAATGGGAGTGTTCTGTTATTGTTGTTGTTGGTTCTAGAATCTATCTAATAAATTCCACTTCTTCCTCTTCCTTGAGAGGACCTATGACATGGGTTGTGAGTGTTTCTTCTTGGGGCTATTCTTAGCCTCTTCCTATTCTAGGTCATTTCTCCCTTGGTTGGGATAGTCTTGCAAACATCCATGAATTAGTAGATATAATGTGTAACTTTTCATTTTTTTTATGAATAATCTTTTCTCATTATTCAGTTATACTTTGGCTAAGGTTGGACCATGGTAGATTGATTATTTTATTAATTATTTATTATAGATGTCACCAGAGCTTTTTGGAGAGGTTTAACTCTTGTAATTTAGTATTTAATAGTTGATGTTTCAATTAAACCTTTGTGGGAGTTAGAAAAAATCATGAAAAATTTTCTATCAAAAATGTTACATTTGTGGCCCTCATGACAAAGACCTTAACTCCAATAGCAAAGTTAAAGAATGGAGTGATTTGGATAAATGTTTTGTAAGTTATGGGCTTTTGAAGGTTTTGGGATCTGAAAATTTGAAAAACTCCTTTGGTGTTTATGAGAAAATGTAAAATTTTCTAAGTGGGGTCATGTCTATTTATACTATTTTTATCTTACATAGATGGGGCCCCATCTACAAGGCCTTGTATATGGGTCAACTCTATTGACGAGACCCCATATACAGGGCCCATCAGCAAAAATTTTGAATTTTGAATATCTTAAGCAATATAAGGAATTGTTTAATGAAATTGGGGTCTATGGGATCCCAAAAAAGCCAAGAATATGATAAAATCATTGAAGAGTATCTTTGAAAGCTCAAAAATTTAAAAATTTGATAGAGAATGTATTTAAGAAATAAAATTTATAAAGGAACACATGGTGTGATGAAAAAGATGGATGTACAAAAGATTTGGTTTTGCAAAAAATGTCAAAGGATAAGGTGCTTAACAAACCTAACCAAGAGATATTCAAATGGATCCTTCCCATAGCAAGAACATGTCATTTTTGCCCTTGCATAACCTCAACCTAAGGAGTCCATGGGCCCCATAGGTGACTAATGGTTAATGGAAATTAAGAACCAAAACCCAAAAGATTCTATCTAAGAATTCAAATACATCAGACAAAGACATAGAATCAAGAACATGGACACTAGTAGCAACATGAATTATGGTAAGTATAGATGGATGATAGATAAGGTGAAATAGAATTCAAAATAAGGCCATAAGAAGTCCCTTGTGGAGTTTATGTTTAAAATGACCAAAGAAGATCCATCCTTAGTCTAGACTAAAACTAACCTCTTTTAGTGACTTTGCATCATCACTCCAAGATTAATCCACCCCCTTGAGACACAAAAGTGCTCCAATAAAATAACCACCATTTCATAAAGAGAAGAAAAGAGAAGTAGGAAGTGAGATAAGATCTTAGTTAAAGGGGACTTTTAGGCATGGATGCATGTTTTTCTAGTCCCATAACTAATGCTTGTAGCCCATTTATTTTTCCAAGGGGTGTGCTTTGAATTCCCATCATGTTTTTTCTCTCTTGTTTGTTTTGTTTGTTTGTTTTTTTCTTTCTCTCTTATTTTATTTTTTGGATTTTTGGATAGGAACCACACCATGTAAAGACTTTATTTGACTTCCTCTTAGTGGTTGGAATGGAATGGTAAGAAGTTCATGAAAAACACTCAAGCACTCAAGTAAGTAAAAGAGTACAAAGAGTACTAAGTTCCCTTGAAGTCACACCCTATGAAAACCTTTGAATCTTTCCCAATTTTGGAAACTACCAAGGTTACAAATTTATTAAAAATTTCTTTAATGAAAGGCACCTCAAACTTCTAGAACAAGGAAAATCATAAATTTTGTGGATGGGTGGATGATGTGGACTTAGCCTATTCCATGAAGAAGAAACCATGATTGAGTCATCAGTACAAAAATTCAAAAATAGAAACCAAACATTAGCAAACCAAAACCAAAAACATAAAGCATAAACTGCCATTAGTAATAGCTATAGCACCACAATGTCCCATTGGTAATAAAGTACTTTTGTTAGCAAAAATTTTAAGATCACACTCAAACAAAATAAAATATATAAGAAAGTGTAAATATTCAAGAAAGATTCAAGCGTACTAATGATGGTGTAAAAATATGAAAAATTTTGAAAATCAAAAGGTTGTAAAATAAATATCTTGCAAAATCAAAAATGTGAAAAATAAAAAATAGAAAAACTGAGCCATGTGGATTATTTAACATGGATGGCCATCTCCTCCATGACTAATTTGAAAGGAGGAGATCCAAAAAATTGAGCGTGGTTGTTCATTTGTTGAGGTATTTGTTGTACTAGCTTGCTTTGGCACATGGAAAAGCTTCACTTGTTGGATGTTGACCAACTACTTTTTATTTGGGCTCTCAAGTTTGTATATGATCATGACCCAAAAATGAAATGTTTCATCAATTAAGGTCCTTCCCACAACGTTTGAAATTTTGTTTTCTAAGGTACATGGGTGAGATTCCAATAAAGAACCTTATCTCTCAGTTGAAATTTCACTTTCCATATTCTTTGATTGTGTAGTTGTTTATTGAATGCCTTGTGCACTTCATTCAAAGATAGGACTAGCAATTGATTTTCATCTAGCACATTGAGGTTGACCAGTCTTTCTTTTTGGGCAAGACTTAGGTCAAGATTTAGGTCATAAGTTTTTGAGAGTGTGTGGAGCTTAGATTGAACTAGAAGTGTTAGAAGTTTTTCGTACACTAACTCATAGGGATAGTAGCCAATAGGAAGTTTCCATGTTGAGTGGTAGGCCGAAAGGGCATTATTGAGTTTTGTGCTTCAATCTCTCCTATATTTTCTTATGGTTCTTGTTAAGATCTTTGTGATCTCCTAGTTAGTTACCTTTGCTTAATTGTTGGCTTGGGGGTGATAGGATGTTGTTAATTCATGCTCAACCCCCAAGCATTGCATTATTTTCTAAAAGTGGCACCTGTAAAATGAGTTTCAGTTTTAGAAATCAGTGCACGTGGCACCCCAAACCTATTGGTTGTACAAATATAGCAACAATGGATGATGTAAAATTGGTGACAACTACTGCTTTTGCCCATTTGATGTAGTAGTTAACTACTATGATGATATATGCATTTTTTGAACATGGATTTGATGGGATCCATAAATTTTATGTCCCATATGTCGAAGGGCTCCAGTGCCTAAATCCACTATTAAGGTTCCTCCATTTGAGCGATCAACCCATCATCTCTTTGATAACGTACATAAGATCAAATAAATTGGTGGACATCCCTTAACATTGTAGGCCAATAGTATCATGCCATTAGGATTTTTATAGTCATGCATCTCTTTGCATAGTGGCCTCCATAAGGGCCTTCATGAGCATCTTGGAGAACATGCAATTGATCCACATTAGGGACACACCAATGAACTAGGCCGTTGGCACATACCTTGTAAAGGTGTCTATTGATTTCCATGAAGTACTTTGCTTGATGAAGAAACTATTTTTTCTTCCTAAAGTCCATGAAACACCCTAAAAAATGTGGGGTCATCCTTGCTTCACCAGGCTCTTGTAGTCTACACAGTACTATGACAGTTCATTAGGAGGAGAACGTTCTAAGTTCAGGCTAGCCAGTTCTACAAATTTTCTACTTTGAGCATGGACAGGTTCTGTGTCATCCTGCCCATCCACCAAAGTAGCCTAACCAGCTGACAACCTGCTCAGAAATGATGTGCAGAATTGGTAGTAGCACTCTAGGTGCACAAAAAATCGTTTGGCAAGTTTTCTAAGTCACGAAGTCTGCTACGCTATGCCTCGTAGCATAGCAAACTTCAGAAAACAATGGCAAAATGAAGTGCTATGCTATGCTATGCCATGTAGCATAGCATGGCAATGGCTTCACCACCATTCTCCTCGCTTGATTTCAAGCTCTGCAACGATGTCCCTTTTCGTTAGGAAGCAACGAACCATGTCTGCTACTACGCTACGCTGAACTACATGGCGTAGCGAGGCATAGAAATCTTGTAGGAGGGATAGAAGGAAGCTCGATGGGCAGAATTAGCAAAGCTCGCAAGACTTGCATCACAGAAGATGAAGTTTTCAAATCAGCAAAACTTTCGTTACTAAGGCCAGTTGCTATGCTACGCTACGCTACATAGCGTAGCAAGCATACAACATGTAGCAGAACGCATGACAAGGCACTATGCCATGCCAAGCATGTTACGCTACAAAGCACAACAAGGCATGCGGGTAGTTGTGTGACATTAATGCACTTCATCTAATTGGACCATTAGCACACGTCTCTAGACGATGACAGTGCAATTATGGCATGGCAGGCTCGTATTTATTACATGACAAGTTCACATTACAATGGTATTGTAGGTCCAACTGTCATACATGGTGTGAGTGGCACCGACAAGTCAATGCGTGCCCTCTCATCCTATAAATACCCCAAAAATAGCATTTAAAAAAGGCTAGTTAGCATTTTTTTAAAAAAATAACAGCATTCAAGGGGTGAGAACTTTTTTCTGAGAACTTCTCTCCTCTCTGGCATTGTAACATCAAGCATTGTGAGCTCTCTATTTAACACTACAAACAGTTAGCATTTTCAGCTAACACTCTATTTCACCCTTCTTCTACCATCTTGGTAGAATTCCTACATTATCAACACCTAAGTCTACACCCAAGTGCAGTTTGTTTTACTCTGCACGTCTTGGCTACTCTCGAGATCTCTGTGCTTCATCACGCTATGCAACCTACTATATCCATCTTAACAGAGAAAGTCTGTAACTTTGGAGTGGTGTATGTTTCTAACTACATTTTACTTTATTTCTTGCTTGCCATCCTCTTTTCACTATTTTTTTCTTTCTATTTTATTCACTTTCAAGCATTACTTCACATCATTGTCGCATTTTCTGCTTTATTTACTTTCAAGCATTATTTCGCATTTCCATTCCATCTCAAAGGTATATGTTGCAAAAGGCTATATTTACATCAACATAAGTCCCTATCTGATCGACTAGACCATTCAGGGTTTCCCGTATCCACACACACCCAACATGGCCCTCCAACGGGTACGCGGTCAAAACTGTCACGCCCGTCGACACCTCGGTATTTTCTAGCCGCTGAGGTTTTCAGTCGCTATAGTTTTCTGACGCTAGAAGAAGGGCCTTTTGGTGCCTTTTCCATGTGTCATGGTAGTTCTTTGAGCCTTCTATACCCTGATACACATAAGCGTAAATGTGACACCCTCTTGCGGTTGTTTGTGCTTTGTGCAGTGCAGATAAGTCGCCTCGACGGTTCCTCAGGAGTCCTATAGAACACAAGGCCTCTGATCACTGGCTAACTAGCTCTTTTATAGTTTTCTTGCATGCACCCTATACCCCATCTCTTATGGTATAGACCGGTAGCTTTGATGGTCCCTCGGGGATCCTGCGAGACACAAAGCCTTTTCGATCGCTAGTTAGCTTGCCTGTCTTACGGTTGTCTTGCATGTGTTCTGTACCCCATATTGTATGGTACAGATCGGTCACTTCAATGGTCCTTAGGGGATCCTGCAAGACACAAAGCTTTCTTGTTAGATTTCTTGTCTTAAGGTAGTCTCGGAAGCCTTCTACACCCCGATACACATTAGCGTAGACTCGACACCCATCTGTGGTTGTTTACGCGACATGCGGTGTAGATCGGTCACCTCGACGGTTCCTCGGGAGCCCTACGAGACATAAAGAGTTAACTCACTTGCCCTTTTAATAGTAGTCTTGCACGTGCTCTGCACCTTAGCTCACATAGATGTAACCGTGACAGCCTATTGTGGTTGTTTACGCCTTGTGTGGTGCAGATCGATCACCTTGATGGTTCCTCCGAAATTCGGCAAGATGTAAATATTCTTCTGCACTGTCTCTTCCAATTTTCTTGTTCATTTGCACTCTTTGGCATAGCTTTTACACTTTCTTTTTGCATAATTACCTACTTAATGATGGCTGTTCCAACTATCGTTGCTAATGCCTTCAACGTAGAAGCCCCCTTCAATGTTGAAGTTCCCATCATGGTTCAAGGCACTACTGGTGCTGAACAACCACTGAATCCAATGTTGGAAGCACATTGATCTCTTAGAATCCAAAATTAGGGACTTGAGGGACTAGCCCAGCAACATGAGCATTACAGTTTCCTTTGTGCAAAGGTGCAGGCTAATCTGCCCTTGGATTTACATGAACTCGAAGAAAAACGTAGCTTTGAGTTCACCTACTGCAATGGGAAGGAATTCGTTCCCACACTCGATGTTTCATTATCTTTAACACAAGTGTATCAAAGGTTACTGGATCAATTAATCCAGTTGGCTAGGCTTATGGAGCAACAGGACACCACGTCCAACCAGAACGAAGCCTTTCAAGATGGACAGGAGGTACTCGATTCCCGATCTAACGAGGGAGGTCAAACCAACCCTATTCCTATCTCGCCTACCTAGTCCTTCTGGGCCAACCTACTATCTGTCACTACTCCCTTTGCCATCACATGTACGCATCAGCAGCTTACAATAGCAACGGCAATGGGTAGCCATGCCACATTCCTAGTGTATCATCATCCTTCTTCCCCTATTGCATTCGCAGCAACCATGCCCCTGCAAACTTTTTATCAGCACATTCCTTCAGTGCATAATACGCCTATCACAGCTACCCTACCGCATGTCCACACTATACCTACTTCACAACCGCACATAACTTCCATGTCAATTCCTACGTATGCGTCTATTCCACCCATTGTGGTAGGCCCTGGCCCATCCACATGGTGGACCACGTTCACTTCTTCATCTATTCTACAACCATCACAGATGTCTCACTATTTTCTCCCTCAGACCTACACCACCCCGCAAATGGTACATACTAGCATAGGGCCATGGTCTATCCTGCTGGTGACCCAAACGGTCTATCGAACGGCTTAACCAGATGTTACTGCTCTGATAGTACCACCCACTAGATGGTGGACAACGCTAGCAGCACCTTTAGCGGGGGTAGCCCCAATGGCACTGTTGATGAGTCAGCCTGCCACCACCACCATGCTGTGTGTGGGAACTACCACTGCAGTCCCTCAACCATCCACAACGTTGTCGGGTCCGAACCAAGCGTTTCAGCTCATCTAGACCCTCACTAAGCAAATAAAATGCCTCAAAGCTTTTGGGTTCGACATGGTACAAGTCATGAACTTTTATCAGGATGACCCCATCAACTCTTTGATCCTTGCTTTAACATTACCCCCCAAGATGTCTCTCCCACACTTCATGATTGCACATCTTGTCACCTTTAGGTCTGAGTCCTTACTATTGCAACAATGGCTGCATACAATCATTCACGTTTTCGCCATGTCCCTAGCCGAGAAAGCCCTAGATTGGTACCGCATGTTTCCATGCTCATCCATTTCAACTTTGGAAGAGCTCCTGACCCAGTTCATGACACACTTCAAGTACAACTTGAAGCCAGAAACCACGTTGGATTAGTTGATGAGCGTGAAACAAGACGCGCTAGAGCTAGTCCAAAAATTTATTCAACGTTGGAGCGCAACCCTTAACGAAATCCGTGAGACCATTGAGGAGGCTCACTTGCTGGTCATCTTTAAGGGTGCAGTAAATGAATTCATCAAGTCCAAACTATACTATCTTGCTCCTCGCTCTCTCAGTCAGGCTTTCACTCAAACTAAGAGCATACAGGATGTGGCTGAGGTAAGCAAAGACTTGGCCTACATCGCTTACAAGAGCACCTTTGAAAAGAAGGACAAAGGTAAGGCCCCAACAACCATAGTAGCCACTATGGCAACCAAGCCCAAGTCCAAGCCTAGTAGTAGTGGTATCAAGAATAGTAAGAAACTGGCCATACCTGCGGCTAACCTTGCACCCAAAATGGGCCAAGCACTACAACTTGCTATGCCTACACCTGAGAAATCTTCATACACCAAACCCAACTTTGAGTGCAAAGATTGCTCAAAATACACCCCGCTGCCTCTCAAACCTTCAAAACTCCTGAAGCAACTATTGGCAACAGGGTACATCCAACATAAGCAAATGTCAAAAGAAGCAAACGCAAGACATTAACACTACTGTGAGCTCCTTAGGAATCCATCTTTGGCCATGCCCAATGAGCCTCTAGTCCCTAGGGGTTTCAGGCTAGATAGGTTTTGTGACTACCATCGACTATGTGGTCACATCACGGATTATTGTCTGTCATTGTAGGATGACATCCAAAGATTAATTGATCTAGGGAAGTTGGTGCTAGATGAAAGTAACCCAGTACACCCTGAAAATCAATCTATGTATGTGTACATAGATCCCCTCAATGCCAATAATGCCAGTTACGTCATCAATGCCATCAGCATTCACAACGATGCTGAGCCATCCTTCCAGCCATTTTTGATTCGTGTGCCTCAACAGAGTGCACCAGCACCACGACTAGTTGGTCCAAGCTTGTATCCGTCCTTCATCCTGAAAGTCCCATCACAGGCATCCATCTTTGCACTACCTGTTGATGAGGCCACGTGATCCTGTCAGTTAGGGGTCCGATGTCTTTAACAACCCCTATCTTGCACACTAGAATTGAACAACCTCCTTGCCCCACAAGGCGAGAAGCTTACTAGTCAAGAGAGATGTCAAAGGGAACTACCATAAAGGGTATTCCCAAACCTATTTCTTTGTCCCTTGCATCCACGCATTCGTCACCAAAGATGAAGGTCAACATGATTATGCAGCTTGCACCACCCGGACGATAGGGATTTGGACCCAAATCTGAGCCTACCTCTCCTCGGGAGATTCATCTTCTGGGACGAATCAAAGAGGAGGAAAGTGTCACATAGGTAGGAAACCAAGGCCTTCTGGATTCCCTCACCCAAGTAAAGCAAGATCTAAAGTAGAAAAATGCTACACCGAGCTTATATGACCTAATCATGACATCTGCACTCCACTGAGAAGCTCTAGTCCACATATTAACAACAATTCCGGTCGATGAAAACATGCCAGTGGAAGAGGAAGCGATCCACTCAGTAATGCTTCCCTCTGTACCTGTAGAGTCTACCCTATCCCAATTAACTTTCCATAATGATGCCATTAGGGAAGATCCCGAAGGAGGTCAAGTGACTACGGTGCCTCTCTTGATCACAATTCAGGTCAGTCAACAGCGGATCCGAAGGGTACACATTGATGATGGGGCCACCAAAAATGTCATTTCCTTCTCCATTGTGGATAAGTTGGAATTGGTCGATCAGATCAAACCAACGATGACATCGTGTCTGAGGTCCTTCAACGGGGCATGCATCCTAGTGAAAGGCACAGTG
Organism: Gnetum montanum; assembly: GCA_015680685.1. Lineage (NCBI taxonomy): Eukaryota > Viridiplantae > Streptophyta > Gnetopsida > Gnetales > Gnetaceae > Gnetum > Gnetum montanum. The sequence goes on from MNCI01003778.1 coordinate 409,758, forward strand.
CATGTAAACTTTGTAGTAGGGGACTAGTTCCCCATAGATGTAATGTTCATCATAGTCAAAGCAATGCCTAGGTTTAACCTAATCTTGGGAAGGTCATGGTTAGCACAACTTAGGGCTGTTTCCTTGCCTATACACCAGGAAATCCACTTACCATACACAAGTAGGGAGGTGGTGATCTGTGGTAACGAAGTGGCAACGCAAGAAATTAGCAACGTAAACATGGAATAGGGCTTAGAGGTTACAACCTCTAAGAATGAAGTGCTTCATGCATGCATTAATCATTTAATGGAAGGATTGGCTAAGCAAGCCAACTCCCAAATCAAAAATGTATGGGTTGAGTTGTCCTTCCAAGTAGAGGACAACGATGTGAACAAGTGCCCTGGTGAAACACCTTGGCCTTACATTCTGATCAACCCATGATGGATCAAGAAGTAGCTACGCATAGCATAGCAACCCTACTATTTCCTGCCAAGTTTCCATCCCTTGTACATTCATTGTTTCCTTGACCTAGTAGTAGACCATCCTTCTGGCATGCTATGCTAACGACCCGAAATGGCCTAAAACTATCATCACTGTTATTTGCTTCATTAACGTACTATCTCTTTTGGGCAATGGCCCAGAATGGCCTAAAACTATCATTGTTTCTTTTTTCTCTTTACCCTTTTAGCATGTTACATAATGGCCTGAAATGGCCTAAAACTAGCACCATTGCTTTTCGCTTTGACACATTGCACAATGGCCCGAAATGGCCCAAAACTAGCATGGCCTGAGATGGCCTGAAACTAGCATACGAGAGCATGAACACTTTACATAACACACAAGTTAACATAAAATCAATTTCTTTTATAAAGTCTTCATTTCATTCAAAATTTTCACCTATTGGTAATGTTTGCAGAATTTTCAAAAAAACAAATCCCATGCTATGATGGGGTGTTTCCGTTTGCGTCGCCTTTGCCGCCTGACTTCGCTTCATCTGCTTGTGCATCATCCTCCCCTGCACTGCCTGCTGTAGGTTCTTCATTCCCTCCCTCCATGGGCCTTGCACCCTCATTTGGATCCTACATCGCAAGAATGAAGTAGTCAGCTAGGGCAATAACCGCAACAAACACAAGCTGTAACATAACACGAGCATCTACCCATTAAAGCAACTAACCTGAGAGGAGCTTGCGTCGGTCTCAAGAAGTATTTGGTCTAGACCAAGCCTAAGGTGACAAAAAATATTCTCCGTCGTAATGTCCATCCAACGCCTGTTGCTAGGTTCATCATTCATAGCAGCAGCTTTCTCCCTTTCCACAATCGTTCATCTTAGAGGTTCTGCGGAAAGGGAGGCAGTTGTAGTCTCTCCTGTAGGAAGGTCCACTTTTAAGTCAGGAGATTCCGTGACCTTCACCTACTCTTTGAACTTAGAATAGGCCTTAGAAGTGCCGATGGCATTCATGAATGCTTCATACATGAATGCCTCCATAGTAGCATCTTTTTACAGTCTTCGTTGGATGTCGTTCTCTAGCTTGTATGTATGTTTGTGGTTTCTCTAGATTCGCCCCCATTCGAAGACTTTGACGCTGATATCTTTCATATCCTAACACTTATAGGCTAGCAAGTCCATCTACATTTGCTATTTGACTATCTCGTAGGTGGACTCAACGTTCAAGTGAATGACAGTCCAAAACCTAGCATAGTCATCTACAATCCTCTTACAATCGATAGGGTTAGGGTTACGGTTTATGAGGAAGTCGACCCTCGACCTAAGATTTTCCACCTCAGCGACTAGCTCAGCCTCTCTTTGCTCAGCCCTATGGGTTCATTTCCATAGGCCCTCATTGACATGCCTACATTCCCACAGAGAGCATGTCAAGTGCAAGATGCACTTGTGAGCCTCGTTGAACACGTGACAAGGCACCTGGGTCACATCAGGTGAGAGTGTAGGCACAGCGCCAACTTTCATGGGTCGAGCTGGGTTCCATTTGAGCTGAGAGGCTATGTTAACATGAAGAGCGTAGCAATAGAATTAACATAGCAAAATCAATGAACTCAAAAATTTTTAGCAAAACAACACAAGAACATTTAATACTACCACTTACCCACCCCAGGGTCCGCCTGCTAAAGCTGTCTGATCATGTCGTCAATGAGTCCCTACACGAACGTAAACTTGTCAAGGACCTCAGCCCACAACTCTGTAGGAAGTGGAGGAGGTCCCATGGCATTAGCAGTAACACCTGTTACACGATTAAGTATGTTAGCAATGGCCAAAATGGACTATGATGAGGCAGACGTCTCGCCAACTCACCAATGCCCAACTATGATCTTTCTTCTTGTTGAGGCAAGATGATTGTGGTGGCCTTAGTGGAGGGCCCTACCAAATCCATGCAAGTCCCTTCTTCATGTGCTGGTGCCTTTTCTTTCAGGAGACCAACATATTTTTTATTCAAGGGAGGCACCTCTTCATTGGTAGGAAGAGGCTCCCTAATGACAAGAGCCCCTACCCTAGAGATAGAAGCTCCCTTATTCTTAACCAGGGCCCTTTCCTCCGAGACTGGGGCCTCTGCATCTTTATTCGTCACCCTCGTCCTAAGGGCCAACACTTCCTCATTGCCTTCTTCTTCATCTTCTTCTTCCTCTGCTAAGAAAAAAAGGCATGTTTGCATCAATTCAAAACAAGCTAGTTCAAAACATGTGCTATGCTACGCCGCACTGCCTAGCACAGCATAAGATAGCAAACTATAGCAAAGTAAGCATTACAAAAAAATGCTTACCAATGGGGGGTTGCATCCTCTGTAGCTTGAGACATAGTCTTAGTCCCTCCTCTTCATAAGGGGTTTCCCTGGCCGAGGGAGGCCTCTTCCTTTGCAACTCCTTAGGCATGGTCTCAGCTATGAGACGTTCACCCCGCGTCGCACTACCAGTTATGACAAGGGACGTCTCTCCTATGCTATCTTGGCCACAAATGTTGTGAACCACCAGACTTTTAGTTGTTACAGAAAATGACTCCTCGACCATTTTTGGGGGATCCTAGGCTCGCATGGTCCATAGGACCTATCGAATCCATGGTTTGGGAATCTGATCACAATCTTGCATGAACCAGACTCCATCCACTGGACCACTAGGAACTCCACAAAATGTTTCAGACAGCCTATGTAGAAGGCATAGTGTATGTTAGAGCGGGACTCCATTTGCTCATGGAGCCCCAAAATCTTAGCCTACAAGCCACTACATAGGAAATTGGGCCAGTCATAATGGGCCCCTTCTTCCATAGCCTCCCGCATTACCCAGGCCTACTCAAGCCCTAGGACCTTCCCTTGGGTGAGTAGTTGAGGGAATGTGCAGGCACGAAAAATTAGGTAAAGCCCCATGGTGAGGCTATCCTTCAGCTTTTCCATGGGGAACCATTTTCACTCCTTGGTGAGCCTCAACCACTCCTCAATATGCTGCTTTTGAAGAGTCAACTCCTACTTGCCCTTCGATACTACAGGGGCACCATCGGTAGTGATGCCGAATAGATCCACACACAGCTCATCATTGATTTCAATGACCACTCGCATGCCCTACATGTATGTGTGAAAATGGCTTGCCTTCCCAGAGAAGGAGTTGACCAAGGAAAGCATCTATGCAACATAAATGCTTGAATTCAGAGCCATGAACAGATCCATAAGCCCCGCCTTTCGAACTTTCGCAAGCAAGGAATCCGAGGCCCCTCGTTCTAACCAACTTTGGCTCATTACTACTTCATCGTATTTGAAGTAGATGTTTTCCCCTGCCTCTTAATAGTTACCACCGTCACCTCACGAGGCTTCTTCGCCCCTGCAACAATTTTCATAAAACACACTTAGCATACCACTACAGAGAATGCAAAGATTATGAAAACACTTGAGCATGCGGTGCCTACCTTTTGACCCACCAGGTCTATATGGTAATGGGAATAGCGAAAGTTCAACCAAGACCTCTTCAACTGTAACTTGTTTGAAGGGTTCTTTCCACTCCTTATCCAGGCAACCCTTCTCCCTACATTGATTGTAGATAAGGCAGAGTGTGCATAGATAGGAATGGTATTCTCCCCCGCACTAACCAATTACACCTGCCCACAGGTTCTAGCAGAAGCAAACTCCCGTAAGGCTAGCTGCACCTAGCCAACAAATCTGGTTATTCATGAACCCCATCATCATCAATGTAAAACTTGGTGACAAACATACACCATTATGCCTTCGGCCGATATGGCTAGAATTGCACTACAAAGTAAAGTAAAGATGCAAAACTCACCCGCTAGCATAATAGATAGTCCCCTGTGGGTTCTGAAAGTACGTCGTCATGTCACGTGCAAGAAACAAGATGTTGTACTTATGATAGTAGTTGAATTCTAGCATGTCCCAGATCCAGGCTAAATGCTTCAACCCTATTGAGTGTTGGCTGGATCCTCCTCCCTACCTGCTCATGATTGCCCCATCGGTAAAGTATCTCAGGATGCCCCGATTGGTCCCTGGCAACATGGCTTCTATTATGTTGGATGCCTCCTTCTCCTTTAAAGAAGACCAAACTATCACACTAAAGTGGTTGAGAAGGAATTGCAAGAAGTCTTGTGCCCCTTTTCTAAACCAAACCACTCGATCTCCCACACGTATCAAGGGAGGAGGAGCATTGGCAATAGGTCTGCTCACGTGGCACAAGACCCCACAAATGTCCAAAATAATCAACCGGGACCTTGGTCCTGCCCTTCACAACGCAATCAGAAAATATTAGCATTACACTTAAACGTAATACACGCAACATAGCGATGCTTGGTAGTCCATGCATATAGCATAGCATAACCCTTTGCCCGCATGTAGCGTAGCAAGAGCGTAGAAGCCTAGCGTAGCAAGATCATGCAAATATCCTAGCATAGCAGCAAAACAACGGATGACATAGCCTAAAAAAACACATGTCACATTGCCACATCATACCATGACCTAGTCCCCTCAAGGGTTTTACGTTGCAGCATGCTAAGGTCAAGCAACTTAAATTGGCCTAGCCCCCATGGTTGTAACAACCACAATGGTGGCGGTTTCAGTGGCCTTGCATGCAATCACGATGCAATGTTTATACATCTACCATAGATGAAACGGTGACCATGGCAGTGAAAAAGCCAAAATAATGCAACCATAGAAAACATAGATAGTCGCGAATGGACACAAACAAATAAGATGCAAAAGAAGAGTAGAAAATGATAGAAAGTGCAACACAAAAAAGGCAAATAGGACAGAGTAACTTACTAGGTTAATAGCATGCTCTGTCGCGCCACAACACACACTTGTGGTGCATGCCCTAGGGTCTTCTTCACCTCCTCAACCTTTGCAAGCACCAAATGGATCTTAGGAGCCATTGCCCTGCTTGCAGATTTATGCCCTTTGCTGAAGAAATTCTCCTTGCTAATTGATCAACGCAATTGCTTCATGCTCTAAAATCACCTTGTGCTCTGATGAAGGCTCTACGCTCTTATGATGAAAATGGCAAAATTACCAGGGTTTAACCCCTATTTATGGCTACAATGGTAAAATAGGGAAACTTGCCGCCCTCTCTCTCTCCGATTAATGCGGAGCGCACCATGTAGCGTAGCATGCTCACCATGACATCATAACACTATTAGCATTAAATCCTTGACAAACTTTAATCCAACTACTTACCTTCCCAAAAAAAAAATAATAATATTTTTTTTCGACTAAGGGTCCAAAAAGACCTTAAAATAGCAATCCTAGTGTAGATGCATCCCTCAGGGTCCGAAAAGACCCAAAATTAGTAGTTTCAGCCTGTTACATTTGCAGTCCGCAATGATGTTAAACTAACAATGCCACATCAGCTGTTATCTCACCTTCTTCCACATAGGCAATGTCACATTCCCTAGTAGTTTTGTGTCTTCATTTTCGCACTAGTAGTTTGGCATGTCAAGATCTTGCATGTCACAATATTGCAGTCTGAAATGACATCAAACTAGCAGTTTGGCATTTGCATACCAACAGCTACACAGCTTCGCACTTTACATCAGCAATTTTATACCTTTAGTAATTCTACACTCATGTGCCTTGGCAATCCACCATGAACTTAAACTAGCAAACTTTCAATCTTTACATTGCCACACTTAGCAAGTTACATAATCTTTGACGTCCCTTAACCAAGCTTTCATCTTATAATGGCAGGTCAAGTGAGAGATGGAAATCCATCATGACCTTTCCATGCCTTTAACATTAGCAGGGCCATAGGGCAAGCTCAAGATATAGTTGAACCCCAACATGATCGACTGGGGGTCGACTATGACTAGCACTGTAGCATCCTTAGAAGCATCCCCAGATTGGCTCAGGTACTTCGTCCAAGCCCTAGACTTGAAGGTAGGGGATGTAACTGAGGACCCTCTTGTCGAGACACCTATGATCACATCAAAGGGGGAGGTGAAAACATTGAAACTTAGCTTCCTCCTAGACATGCAAATGCACAAAAATATAGCCAAGGTTTTGCAAGACAACATCAATGTCTTCGCATGGTCATACAATGATATGCCAGGTCTGGACCCATGGCTAATTCAACACAACATCATCCTAGACCCCCATGTAAAGATAGTTAAGCAGAAAGCTTGCAAAGTTAAGCTAGAAATTGCACTAGCTATGAGAGATGAAATCACTAAGCTATACCAAGCAAGTTTCATCCATGCGGTCGACTATTCAAAGTGGGTGTCCAATGTCGTTGTAGTTTCGAAGAAAATGGAAGGGATACGAATCTGTATATACTTTCAAGACTTGAACAAGATGAAGATCAAAGACAACTTCCCACTCCCAAGCATTGATCAACTCATCGACACCACAGCTGGCCATGCTCTATTATCCTTCATGGATTGTTTCTCCGGATACAACCAAATCCGCATTAACCCAGAGCCCCAGTTGTCAATAACCTTCATGACCTCATGGGGGACCTTCTGCTATACCATGATGTTATTTGGGCTCAAGAATGTTGGAGCAACCTACTAGCGAGCCATGAATTATATTTTCAATAACTACATCCTAGAAACATTAAATGACTATGTAGATGATATAGCGGTTAAGTCCAAGGAGGCAGCTGATCACCCACGCGATCTAGGGGTAGTCCTCAAATGTTGCCAAATGCATGACCTGTGCCTCAATCCTAAGAAGTGTATCTTCGGGGTGAAAATAGAATGCATGTTAGGGTTCGTAGTATCAGAGGCTGGAATACAGGTGGACCCCAAAAAATTCAAAGCCATCATCAACCTAGCACCTCCCACAAATCTTAAAGAGTTACGTGGTTTACAAGGTAGATTGTAATTCATGTGAAGGTTTATAGCCAAGTTGACTAACAAGTTACACCCCGTGCAACATCTTCTAAAGAAGGGGATTGACTTCAAGTGGACATCCCAGTGTCAACAAGCCTTTGATGACCTGAAGAAGGAGCTTTCGCACCTCCCAACAGTGCACCCACCACAAAGGGACAAGCCTTTCTTCATATACCTTCCCACCTCTGACACTTCCATAGTAGCACTGCTATGTTAGAAGTAGGATGACGGTTCTGAGATACTAGTGTACTACCTGAGCCATGCACTAGTAGCATACGAGGTGAAGTACAACAAAGTGGAGAGGAACTGCCTAGCCCTAGTGTTCGCACTAAAGAAGTGGCGGCATTACCTGTTCCGTAGCACAACCAACATCATTTGTAAAAGTAATATACTCTGGGCTATCACCTGCAACCTATATGAAAGTAGCAGGATAGCCCAATGGAAAGCAATGACCATGGAATTCGACCTTGTTATGTAAGTCAATCATCGATGAAGGGTCAAGCCATAGCGACCCAACTCATGACCTCACCAGTTGACGACCAGGCAACCATAGACCCTGAGTTCCTAGAGGAATATGTCAGCAATGTCACCATCATCCTGTCACATTTTGAAGCCTTCGATGATGCCTCAACTACATGAGGAAGTAGCATCGCCTCCACGACCACGTTCCCCTCTGAGGAAGTGCACCCATCCACTTATCGCTTCACGTTCCCTTGCACCAACAATGTGGCAAAATACGAGGGGCTACTTAGAGGCCTCTTAACTGCTTGGGCACTGTGCATACAATACCTAGCAATCCAAGGAGATTCACAACTAGTCGTGAATCAAATCACTGAAGTCTATGCCTGCAAAGCTACGCATTTGCAATCCTACTACGACCTAGCAAAAACCCTACTTAAGCAATTTGCGACCATTGATGTGCAACACGTGCCACGCAACGAGAACACCATAGCAGACGCCCTAGCTACCCTCACGTTAAACATCCCATCACATTCCCTGGTAAACCTACCAACTGTGATCACAGAATGCGCAGAGCCTATCACTTAGGTAGAACATGTGGCCTCTGTCAGCGTTGCGGATGCCACAATGTGGTATGCCAACATTAAAGATTATCTACAACATAGAAAAACCCCAGGTGTATTGACATCTGCCCAGAGAGATGCAATCCATAGGCATGCTCGGTAATACGTGCTCATGGGAAATGGTGCCCTGTGTCGACGATCCTACGACGGGATATTGCTAGCATGCGTGGGTGATGAGCAAGCGCAAAAGGTAGTTAATGAGATCCATGAAGGGCTGTGCAGTGGACATATAGCACCTAGGGCTATAACCATGAAAATCATATGCCTAGGGTACTATTGGCCCTACATGGAGCATGATTGTCTGTCGAAAGTCAAAACATGCGACACGTGCCAAAGATACACAAATCTCATACACATAGCACCTACAGAATTGCACCCAATGCAAATCACATGGTCGTTCCAATGATGGGGATTAGACCTCATAGGTCCTATTATGCCTAAGTCCTTTGCCGGGAATAGCTTCATTATCACAGCCACAGAGTATTTTACCAAGTGGGTGGAAGCTATTCCCCTAAGGAAGAGGACGTCTCACTAAATCTGCTATTTCATCCTTGATAACATCGTAACTAGGTTTGGGCTTCCGATGACTATTGTGATCAACAATGGGCCAAAATTTAGTAGTACGGAAACCCGAACCTTCTGTAGTAACCTAGGCATTAAACAATCATTTTCTTCCCCTTATTATCTACAGGTGAATAGGTAGGTAGAAGCTACAAATAAGTTCATCATCAACTTGCTAAAGCGGATGCTCAACAACAGCAAGAGGCGCTGGCACGAGCAGATCCTCTACATCCTCTAGGCCTACCGAACGACTTACAGAACTGCGACAAGTAAGACCCCTTACAGTCTTGTTTATGGATCTGAAGCTATATTGCCTCTTGAGTTGTAGGTATCCTCACTTTGGATGATCCTGTCTGACATCATGAGTAAAGCCCAAAACAACAAATCGTGAACCATTGACCTCGACTCAATGGAGGAGGAACATGTGTAGACACTGAGATGAATCGAGCACTACTAGAGCAAACAGCAGCAGAACCACCGTGCAAACATGGATCGATGACCAGTGCAAAAGGGAGACCTCGTCCTCAAGGTCATTCGTGAGCATGTGAACAAATTCTCAGCCAACTGGGAAGGTCCTTATGTGGTTACTAAATCCTTTAGAAATGGAGCCTTCAAACTGGCGGACATGGATGGTAATGAGTTCGCCAACCTGGTGAATCACTGGTATCTCAAGCTGTACTATGTCTGAAGCAATGGCAACAACAAGCACCATCCGCTATGATGATAAACTGCTAGTCGCACCAAGTACCATCCGCTACGATGATAAACTAGCAGTCGCACCAAGCAGCATCCGCAATGATGATAAACTAGCAGCATCGAGCAACGTCCGCCATGACGTTAAACTGGTGGCAACCGTCTGCTACAACGTAAAAATGGCATTATCAGTCCACTATGACTATAAACTAGCACTGCATGTCTGCTACGATGATAAAATGGCATGTACAATCTGCTGGGACCTTAAACCAGCATGGTGGTCCACTGGAACCTTAAACTAGCACACGGTGTACCAAGACCTTAAAATGGATCTGCATCGCATCCCTAGCATGCACCAACACTAGATACACACCGAATGAGTGGGCATGATGCTAACATGTGGGTGGGACGTCGTAGCTCTAGAATGTCATTCATGACACACTAAGAACATGGTCCAAAACATATGCAACACTGCCACCCTTGGCATCATGCTAACTCTCCAAAGATGTTGTATGGCGTCACACTAACCCTCCAAACCTACTGTCACCATGACCCATCTCCTTGATGGTAGTTCTTGGGTTAGCTCCTGCATCTAGAGTCCTGACAGTATTGTGGTCCAGCCATAATATTGTTGCTCCAACTCCCTGCCGATGCCTGGGCTTGCACGACATTAGCTCTATGAAAACTAATCCCATAGCTAAACCAGGAATGCAAACCCCTGGCAGGGATTCTAGAGCATCTGCACCCATAATAGCTCCCAACACCAGCACTACCAATGCTGCTACTGGCCTTCCTTCTTTGGGCATCTCACACTAGTGACAATACCCAAGAGTAACAACAATGCCAGCGGCCAGCAAGACCTTGTCCCCGCAAACACATCTCGCTACATCAACAAATGCTACAACGTCGCAAAGCGAGTGCCTCGACTAACATGGCTATTTGAGAGTGCAAACTCTAGCACGTGTGTAACACAACTCACCATATAGAAGGTATCTGTAGGCAAGTCAAAATCCTTCATGGATGTAACAAAACTCATCTTACGAAGGGGGCACCTACCTACAGGAGGTTAAAGAACAGCTCCAGCCCAAGATGAAAATGCAAACGAGCCCCTCAGAGCACTTCGACGATGGACTCTGCTAAACATCATCTTTTCTCTTTGCCTTAACCTCTACAAAACCTATGCAATACTCTCAAGTGTGGCTAAGCGACATCTCAACACTCACCAAGCGAGAACCTTAACATTTCACCTACTGTGGTGTTTCATATTCTTTACCGATATCCATCGAGCCTGTTCTCCAGACGTCGACAAAGAGGGGCCAATGAAATAGCTAAAAAATGTGGGGTCATCCTTACTTCACCAAGCTCTTGCAGTTCGCGCAGCACTACTGTAGTTCATTAGGAGAAGAATGTTCTGAGTTCAGGCTGGCCAGTTTGGTAAATTTTCTACTTTGAGCATGGATAGGTTCTATGTCACCCTTCCTATCCACCAAAGTAGCCTAACCAATCAACAGCCTGCTCAGAAACGGTGTGCGAAATTGGCAGTAGCACTCTGGGTGTGCAAAAAATAGTTTGACAAGTTTTCTAAGTCACAAAGTCTACTACGCTACGCCTCATAGCATAGCAAACTTTAGAAAAAAATGGCAGCATGAAGTGCTATGCTATGCTACGCCACATAGCATAGCATGGAAACGGCTTCACCACCATTCTCTTTGCCTGATTTCAAGCTTTGCAACGATTCCCCTTTCCTTCAAGAAGCGACGGACCATGTCTGCTGCTACGCTATGCTGAACTACATGGCGTAGCAAAGCATAGCAATCCTGCAAAAGGGATAGAAGGTAGCTCAAAGGGCAGAATCAGCGAAGCTTGTAAGACTTGCATTGCAGAAGAAGAAGTTTGCAAATTGGCAAAACTTTCGTAACTAAGGCTAATTGCTACGCTACGCTACGTAGCGTAGCATAGCGTAGCAAGCATACAACATGTATCAGAACACATGACAAGGTGCTATTCCATGCTAAGCATGTTACGCTACAAAGAATAGTAAGGCATGTGGGTAGTTATGTAACATCAATTTGCTTCACCTAATTGGACTATTGGCACACATCTCCAGAAGATGATGATGCAATTACGGCATGGCAAGCTCACAGTTATTACATGAAAAGTTCACATTAAAATGGTCTTGTAGGTCCAACGGTCATACATGGTGCGAGTGGCACCAGCAAGTCAATGCATGTCCTCTAGTCCTATAAATATCCCAAAAAATAGCATTCAAAAAAGGATAGTTGGAATTTAAAAAAATAACAGCATTCAAGGGGTGAGAACATTTTTCTGAGAACTTCTCTCCTCTCTGGCATTGTAACATCAAGCATTGTGAGCTCTCTGTTTGACACTACAAACAATTAGCATTTTCAGTTGACACTCTATTCCACCCTTCTTCTACCACCTTGGTAGAATTCACACATTATCAACACCTAAGTCCATGCCCAAGTGCAGTCTGTTTTGCCTTGTGCATCTTGGTTACTCTCGGTATCTCTACACTTCATCACACTATGCAACCAATTGTATCCATCTTAACAAAGCAAGTCTGTAACTTCGGAGTGGTGCATGTTTTTAACTACATTTTACTTTATTTCTTGCCTACTATCCTATTTGCACTATTTTTTTCTTTCTGTTTTATTCACTTTCAAGCATTACTTCGAATCATTTTCGCATTTTCTGCTTTATTTACTTTCAAGCATTATTTTGCATTTCCATTCCATCTCAAAGGTATACATTGCAAAAGGCTATATTGATGTTGATGAAATTCCATGTCTGATCGACTAGACCGTTCAGGGCACCTCGTATCTACAGACACCTAGCATGGCCCTCCTATGGGTATGGGGTTGAAACTGTCGCGCCCACCAACCCCTCAGTGTTTTCTAGCCACCGATGTTTTCGGTTGCTATAGTCCAGATCTTGTGGCATTTCCTAAGTGAGAAGGTAAGTGAGGATGCCATCATACCATTTTGGCTCAATGAGCACTTGGTCATTTATTACTCTTGTACAAAGAAGTTCATTTGGAAATTGATCAAAGAGTGGACTCTCCTTCTCTTTATTATCCCATCTTAATTGAAATAGGTGATTAGTGACCACATTCTTAGTTTCTTTCTAATCTACCATTGTGAGATTGAATTCCTGTAAGATCATAAGCCACCATATGATATGGGGGTTTACCACTGGCTTATTCATTAGGAAGCAAATGGCACTATGATCTATGTGCACAAATGCTTTGTAGCCAAGCACATAGTGTGTGAACTTGTCAAGAGCATACACCACTTCCATCAGTTCTTTCTTAGTTATGAAGTAATACAATTGTGCACCCACAATGCTTCATCTTGCATAGTGAATGTAATATGAACATTTTTTATTGTTCAACTATGTAATCATAGCTCCCAAGGCATAATTAAATGCATCTGTCATTATTTGGAATGGTTTGGACCAGTCTGGTGCCCATAGAATTGGATTTTCTATGAGTTTCTCCTTTAATAGTTGGAATGGATGTTCACACTCCTTGGTCCAAAAAATGGAGCATCTTTCTTTGTAAGCTTGACCAATACTTTTGTGATCTTAGAGAAATTCTCTATGAATTCTCAATAGTAGCCAATGTGTCCAAGGAATGATTTATCATCTTTAACTGTCTTTGGTTGGCATGTGATTCCTTGGATGACCCTTACCTTTTTAGGTTCTACCTCAATCCCTACCTAAGTAATTCTATGTCCTAGTACTATGCCTTCCTAGACCATTAAATGGATTTTCTACCAATTGAGCCTAAGGTTTATTTTGACACATCTTTTCAATACCTACTCAAGGTGGTCTAGGGCTTGCTCAAATGTAGCCCCATACATAAAGAAGTCATCCATGAGGGCTTCTAACTTGCTACCAATTTACTTTTGGAAAATACTAAGGACCACATGAAACACCACCAAACTTAGGCAACAACACTTTAATGAAAAAAATTTCTAAGTGTCAACATAAGAAAAAAATTTTCAAAGTGTTTGGCCCATGATCCCACTACTGGGGCTATGCTCTAGAGTGTAGCTAGTGTAGCATGCAACATAGAATCAAGTTTGCAAAATTTTCTAAGTGTTGATAGCAACTACAAAATTTTTCAAAGCATTGTGCTACACTCCCATTCCCTCTACTACAATCTAGAGCATAGCTAGTGTAGCATGCACTTTAGCGGCCATTTTTGCTAAAGTGTCAAGCTAAAAGCTAGTAAGTTAGCTTAGCATAGAAGAGGCATTTGGTAGATTTTCTAACTCCTGAAGCTATCCCTCTTGCTACACTCTTGAGCGTAGCTATCATAGTAAGATTAAAGTATGTAATTTTTGCCAAATTGTTTTCTAAGTGTCCATGTTATGCCCTATCCCTTCCTACTATGCTCATGAGCATAGTAAGCATAGCAGTGCTAGACTCTAGTTTTTTGCAAAATTTACCTAATTTTTGGGCTATGCTCCAAAGCGTAACTAGCGTAGAAACACGGAACTACCTCCAAAAGCTTCCAGAGCTTAGCAAAGGCCTTCATTCTTGCTCCAGCACTCCTTCAGTAAGTAGGATTAGCAACTTGCACTTTCTTTGTACCCCCATATGTCCCAAAATTGTACCTATGCTTGATCCCACTTGAAAGAGGGGAGAGCATAGTCCTAGAGCATAGCCTCCAAATTGCACTATTTTGCACTATTTGCAAGTACATTATGGTATTTTTCAACTTCAATGCATGTAGTCTTGGCAACATAGTCATAGTCTCGCAATCTCTTAGGGTCCATTGGAGCACACCAAAGCATAGCACCAGTTGCCCTAATGGGAGCATAGTAAAGGTTAGCATAGCCCCACCTATCCCCTTTGCTACATGATGCTCAATATATACTTCATGCTAATCCTAAGCCTATAAATAACCTAGCATTCCACACTCTAGTGGTTGGATATTCATTTTAGCAATGGGCATTTGAAGCATTTGGTTGGCAAGTTCAAGTAGCAGTTGGCATTTTCAGAGTACTGCTTAGAACCCGAGGCATCTTGAGCACCCCACACACCAGAGTGTATCAACACCTTGGCAATACCTTTGCATTCCATTTAGCACCATAGTGCACTGTAGCCTACTAGACACCACAACAACTAACCCAGCAAGCACAGACTTCATAGCGGATGTCGATCTTCACCTTGGGACATCCCAGAGACTATGGCTATGATGCTACTACACCTACCTATACATCGCATACCATCTCACCTCTCTTTTGTAATTGCTACACACCCCATTTGGGGTGGTACCATTCTCTCTCTCTCAAACTCTACATTTTCAAGCATTTCTGATGCATTTTTCTAATATTTTAGCATTACATTCACATATCCTTACTACTTTACATATCTTTTCACATTTGCACCATCATCCTCACATTGGAAAACCCTGCTACATAGGGTTATCTAGTTCCAATATTGCCAAAAACACCATTAGAATGCTTAGCATTATTTCACAATGTTAGCACTTGCATCTCGGCTAACCACACCACCCCCTAGTTGCACCTGATATCCCAATTTCAGCTAGAAAAGTTCCTATTCAATTGACAAGATCATCCAGGGCACTTCATCTCTATTTTCTAGCAAAGACCCTTATGTAGAGGCGGGGTCGAGGCTATGCACTTGTGGACCCCTTGGTGTTCTAGCCACCAAAATTTATAGTCACTACATTGTTTTGGCACTAGAAGGAGGGCTAACCATTTCTTTTTGCATTTAGTAGTGAGTCCTACATGCTCTCTGCACCTCCATTACTAGCTTTGAACTAGTATAGATATGACACCCATATGGTTATTTACAAGCTGGTTGGTGTAGATTGGTCCTAGTTATCAGTTCCCCTGGAATACCACAAAATAAAAGCCAAAGTATATTGCTTGCACTTGGATCCTAAACTTTGTGTGCCAAGAAGAACATAGCTTACCCTCAGCATAAGAGCATAGCAGGCTATAGCATAGGAGGTGTAGCACTAGAGTTAGACATTTTTCTAGTAGCACTCTTAGACTTAGCTATTGCTTTAGCATTTCTATACTTAGTCATTTCCCATAATCATTATACTTAGCCATTTCTTTTCCAATGTTGCACCTTTTACATTTTTTCACAATAGCATGAACGCCGAAGAGCCTTCAACCTCTGCCTCAAGTATGGTTGTTATTTAACCTATTCAATAGGAGTTCATAATTAACATTCCTAGAGCCAAGGGCCCCATCATCATGGGAAGGGAATCCCTCAAGATTCATAACCAATCTCCTAAGCACATAGTGCTCTAGAAAGACAAATACAACTTCATTTGCACAAATCTCTAGGTGAACATCCCCTTAGACTGCCAAGAGCTAGATGCAAAGTGAGGTTATGAACTTGTACATTGAAACATGAGGGAGTACTTCCTTACCCCTAATGATCTCATCCCTCTCATTGAGACCTTTCGATGGATGCTCAACCAACTCATTTGACTAAGTGGGTCAAATGAGCATGACACAAAAATTGACTATGAGGAGCCCCTGTAGGATGGACAAGAGGATTTTGAGGCTCAATTAGAGAATAAGAATCTCTTCTACATCTCTTTCTTTTCATCTACCTCTAGTGTTTCTCCCTTGCAGTCTCAACCATCTACCTCCTTTGAGGTAGCAACGTCTCCCTCATCACCACCTAGACCAAAGCCCATTGTGGCAAGCCATGAACCACATACAAATCAGGGTGTAGGATCATTTGTCACCCTTCTTTTCATGGTCTCAACATAGTCCATGCAATCCTTTATGGTGGCATATGTGATGCCAACCTAGCCCTACGTGCACACAATGTTGACGTCCCAACCACACACGAGTTAGGTCTCATACATCCCACCTACCTCGATGGTGCCCCTTATGATAGCCCAAGCCACAAACATGTGGTGGGGCCCTGCTTCCATGCCCTAGGCATAACACATGCAACAGTAGCATGCACAATAGCCTTCATAATAGTACACTCAAAAGGCATCCCATGTGGTTGCATAGCCCATAGTAGGACCATGAAACATGTCAACAGCACAATAGGCCGCACAACCAACATAGCCTACTACACCCACTCTGAGCTTGGATCAAGTGTTCTACTTCATTTAGACACTCACTGGAGAGGTCAAATTTCTTGAGACCACCTCTTTTAATATATTCCAAGTGATGGAATTCTATCAGGATGATCCTATTACTCTTGTTGTCCCATTGTTGACCTTGCCTCCTAGCACCCAACTTCCCTAGTTCACCAAATATAATGATGAAGGGAATCACAATTCCCATCTAGTGACTTTTCAATCTAAATACCTTTTATTGCAAGTATGGCCACATGTAATCATTTGTCTATTCACCATCTCCCTAAGTTCCAAGGCACTAGACTAGTATTGTGTGCTTTCCAAGGCCTCCATATCTTTGTTGGAGGATTTGCTTAGCCAATTTGTCACTTGCTTCAAGTACAAATTGAAGCCTAAGGAAATCCTAGATCAACTCATGCAAATCAAGCAAGGCCACTTAGAGCTCATTCAAAAGTTTATCCAATAATGGAAAGTTGCACTTAACAAAATTTGTGAGCCTATCACAAAAATTCACCTACTGGATGGTTTCAAAGGCACAATGAATGACTTCATCAAGTCAAAGTTGTAATACCTTGCCTCACATTCCCTAAGCCAAGCATTTGCTCAAACGAAGAGTATTCTAGATGTGGTGAAAGCCAGTAAGGATCTAGCCTACATGGTCTACAAGAATGCACACACAAAGGAAGATAAGAAAAAGCGCAAGGTAACAACAATAGTTACAATAGTGGCTAATGAGGCCAAGCCAAACAACACCAAACCAATGGCCAAGGCAACCAAGGTCCCAACCAACAATAATGCAACTAGCTCTAGCACTATGACAACCAACGAAACCACACCATTGACGATCATGGGGAAAATTACCCCAATGCCAAACTTTGAGTGTAACGATCGCTCAAAGTACACATCATTGGCCATCAAGTCATCAGAACTTTTAGATTAGCTACTTAGTTCTGGGCATATCCAGTATAAGCAAATGTTTGAATATGCTTTCAACCATTATGATCGCTACTACGAGCTCCTCAAGAACCCATTATTGGCTGCACCAGACAAGCCTCTAGTTCCCAAACACTTCAAATTGGACTAGTTTTACCATTATAATCAACTACCTAGCCATGACATAGATTTCTACATGGCCTTATAGGATGACATACAACACATGATTGAATAAGGTCAATTTGTTCTTGATGCAACCAACCCAGTTTGCCTAGAAAATCAATCAATGAAGGCCTATAAAGATCCTCTCAACACAAGTGGCCAGGCTATGTCATCAATGCCATCAACATTGATGACGATGAAAAATTAGCATGAGAGCCATTTGTGGTTCATGTGCCCTCTGACAACATCAAGGCCTCCTCGACATCAACTAGTTCAAGGATCCCTTTTGTCATCAAAGCATCACCTTGGGCACCCATGAAACCCTTTATGGTTAGGGCCCCATAGCACATTGCGATGATAGCAACCTAGACACCCTTTGTCATTAGGATGTTGTAACGTGTAGATCCTTCACCAAGTCTAGTGGTGGGGACTACCACAGGCCCTACTTGCCCAAGGCCTCATCCTGCATACAACACTAGGAAATTGAGGTGATAGCCTAGGAGGCTAAACGAGTGCCTCACTAACCAAATGATAAGGGAAAATATGGCACTAGGTCTACCTAAGCCCATCCCCTTATCTGATATTCCTATGGACACATTAGCTAGAGCCACCACTACAAGTAATAAACAACCAAGCACTAAGGCTCATAGGTAGGCAAAACAAACCAAGCCAAAATCTCCTTCATATCTTAGGTTGCATAGAGGAGATGAAGGCTAACAAGGAAATTGATAATGATAAGGACTTTCTAGACACATTGACATAAGTCAAGTAGGCTCTAAAATAAAAAATACAACCTTTATCCTATATGACTTGGTGATGACCTCCTCTACTCACCACGAAGCACTAGTTCACATGTTAGCCTCCATTCCTATCAAGGAGGACATCCTAGTGGATGAACAAGCCATCCATGCTATTATGCTTCCTCCTTCACCTCAATAATTATGTTCAACACCTCTAGCATTTCATGATGACACAATCAAGGTTGACCTTGAAAAGGGTTAGGTCACCACTGCACTGATGTTTATAACCATCTTTGTAGGGAAATGCAATATTCATAGGGTGCACATTGATGATAAGCTTGGTCTTGCTAACCAAATCCAAGCCACAAAGACAACATGCCTCAAGTCCTTTAACAAATCACACCTTGTCATGAAGGGAATAGTCACAATAGCCTTTGTGGTAGGGGAGCAATTCCCCACTATGACATAATTCATTATTATCAAGGAGATGCCTAGGTTCAACTTGATTTTTGGAAGAACTTGGCTAGCCCAATTATGGGTTGTCTCCTCACCCATTCACTAAGAGATCCACCTTCTGTACAAATGTGGATAAGTGATCATACATGGTGATAATTTAGTCCCTCCAGCCATCAACAACATTAACACAGACTAAGGGTTAGAGGTAGAGTTCCTCAATCATATGTCACCTGTGGAGGACAAGGGGTAACCTTGTACGGCAGACCCATCAGAAGAACCAAGAAAGATGATACCCTCCCCAAGGAAGCTCTATGGGTAGAACTACCCTTTAGCAGTAATGACAAAGGTATAGGTGAATACCACCTCATGCTATCTAGGCCCTATGCACCTCCTAGCCCACATCAAGTTAAGAAGCAACTACATGACTAAGGTGCCCCCTTAGTTCAGCATGTGCTAGATGCCTACTTGCCCTTAATTTTTACATGCTCCATTTGCCTTTTACTTGCGTACTTGCACTTCACATGGTTCTCCATGTTTCGCATCATTTACTTTATTATGTATTTATCCTTGTTTCTTATGCATTTTCATTTACCTACCTACACATTAAAATACATAAAATTAAAAATTGCAAAATATATATATATGATCCACCATGGCCTAAAACTAGCTACCTTCCTTGCATCATTATGGCCTAAAAAGGCCTTAAACTAAGACATGGTTCACCATGGCCTAAAATTGATAATATTTTCATCTTAACTACTTGAAAAGGCCATAAACTAGCATACGGCCCGCTATGGCCTAAAATTGGTAACATTTTTTTCTCCCACTATAGGGCCCACCATGGCCTTAACCTAGAAACTTTTCTTGCATTACCATGGCCTAAAAATGCCTTAAACTAGCACATGACCCACCATGGCCTTAAAATGTCACCTTGCGGCCTTCCATGGTCCAAAAATGGCAACATTTTCCTTTTTATTTGTGACCCAAAATGGCCTTAAACTAGCAATGGCCCTTCCACCATGGTCTTAAACTAGCATGGGATCCATAAGGGGCATAATCACATCAACTAGTTACATTATCATCATTAAACAGTTAGCAAAATAAACATGAACTTTCACACACAATCCTCATCACAAAATGTATAAGTTTTATTATATTTCTATCAGTAGGAGTACATAGCATGACCATGCAACAAAATGGCCAAAGTGAAAAATTGCCCAACAATAGGGTTACATTAGGTCTGCTCAGTCAGTGATGTTTGGTAGGGGTTAAGGCTCCTCCTCCTCCTTCGTTGCTTTGTTGGGGCCTACTACATTGCTTGGTTCCTACTCAAAAGCAATGCAAAACAAAAAATTAATCAGTCAGTGCAAAAACTAAAATACAAAATTAACATGCAAAACTAACACATAAAAAGCATAGAAAACAAAAGAAAAACTACCCTAAGAGGGTCCTACATCGGACTCTAGGAGCACTCTATTAAGGTCCTCCTCCAAGCATCAGACGATCACAATCTTTGATAGCTGCATCTAGTCCTCATGATGAAAGTCAACATCCACAAGGATCTTGTCCTTTTCCATGGCAGTCCATGTAGGAGGATACATAGAAAAGGTGGTTGTAGAAGTCTCCATTGAGGGTAGGGTAACCTCTCACTCTGGGGAGCCACTAACCATTGTATGCTGAGCAAACATCTTGAAGAACAAACTCCTGCCAATCACCTTAATGAACATCTTAAGGTGATGGGCCTTCACAGACTTGTCCTTGAGCTATTGCAAGTAGGCATCCTACTCATGCTTGTAGTGGTGCTTGTGGTCCTTCTACGTATGTCCTCACTTGCACACCTTGGCATTGAAGATTTTCCACTCCTAATTTTTTTAGTAGAGAAGATCCATCTGCAACCTATGCTTGACAATATCTTGGGTAGCCTCATTCTTTCCTTGAATTATCAACTAGTATCTAGTGTAATCTATCTTTGATGTTTGCTAGGTACTATCCCTCTATGCCTAAATCGACAAGAAATCATAATGGGACTAGAGGTCTTCATTCTTTACAGTTAGGCTCACCATTGCCTCTTGAAGGTCATGCATGCATTTCCATAGGTGCTTATTTAAGTGCCTATAGGTCCACAATGCCTTTGCACTAGAAAGCATGCACTTGCTCACTACCTCATACACATGACAAGGCACCTGCTCCACCTTGGGGGGATACTTAGGGATGACATCCACATGAGCTACTTGGTTTAGATCCCAATGAATCTTAGAACCTATTAGCATACAACAAACAAACCAAGATTAGCAATAGAATAAGCATGGAATTGGTAAAATAGTTTAAGAAAAATGACATACATATAGAGTTCAAGATCCGTCTACTGTATGCAGTCCACTATGTCCTCCATGATGCCTTTCATGAAGGTGAATTTATCTAGTGTCTCTACCCATGGCTTCATGTAGTGGACAAGCACTGGTCATGGATTGCTAGCAGGAAGGTCTAAGATTACAATATGACACAATGCAACACTTGATGATAACTGAGTAGTTAAAGGCTTAAGACCAAAGGGCAAGAATAGATGGCAAAACAAAGTGCTTACCAAGCAAGCCCTCAGATGTTAATATGGGTGGATCTCCTAGCTACACATTGTCAAAGAGGTTGGAAAATTCACCCTTAGGGTAGAACAACCCCTTCGCATCAAACTATTCAAAGAACTCTAGGGCTTCCAGTGGCTCCTCCCTATGAGCTACCTCCTCTTCAATCTAAGGAGGGGTCATGTCTATTGCCTTAGTTGTCACCACTGCTACTACCTTAGTAGCCCTCTTGCTTGATCCACAAACATAGCATAGTAGTATTAGCATAATATAACAAAGAAAAAAACATTGGTCAAATTCATCTATGATGTACACTATCCTACAACCACCTAACGAAGTGTGGATATCTTGAGGTAGACTTTCTTGACCCCTGCTTGTCCAACTGTATGGGGAGTCTCTTCTATTGCACATAACCTCTTGTTTTTTTCCTTGAATGATCCCACCATCTCCACAATGTATTACTCAACCCTATTTGCATCCCCAACAATAGTTGGTGGACACTCACCCATATTGTCATGGGAATAGGGTGACTATGACCTCTTCAGATGTTCCTTCATCATAACTAAATATGACTCCTCAATCCCCTCTGGAGGGTCTTATGCATTAGTGGTGGTGAACAAGTTCTTAACCCATGGCTTGGATAGTTGCTCGTGATCCTACATGATCCAACATCCACTATCCCTGATCACCAAGAACTCTGCAAACCTTCATAGAGGCTGCAAAGAATGAAAATTGGAAGTAAGACCTTGCATAGATGTTGTAGTGAACCTTGGTAATCTTTGCCTATTATTTCAATAGTGATAGAGGAGGCATAATTAAACCTGGTGCCCTCCTCTATGACCTCTTGCACCACCTATGTCTGCTCCACCCTAAGGACTTTTCCTTGGGAGAGTAGCTTAGGAAAGGCATTGACACAAAAAATAGAGTAAAGCCTTTAGACCTTAGGCACATGCATCTTCCCAACCATGATGTCTTTACAAGAGCGAGTGGTCCCTAGTCACTCTTTGATCTCTTCCTGCTGGTCTACCTCTCGATTGGGATTGTCAATGATTCACAGGGCCTTAGAGGGTAGGCTAAAGAATTTAGCAAAGAAAGCATCACTAAGGGCAAAGACTATCTTCACTCCATGCATGTGAGTGACAAAGAGGTGGCCATCATGGATTAAGGAGTCAATGATAGTCATCATCTCAACCATTGGTGCACTTAGTCTAAGGGCAAAGAAAAGGTCCATTAACCTAGCATGTGTAAGATGACTAGTTAGAGCCTTTGAGGCCTGATGGCATAGCCACTCCTACACCCCCTCTACATCACCATACTTCATAATGAAGGTGGCCTTACTATGGCCAGTGGTGACCACTATCACCTCTTCTGAAGAAACAATAGTTGTAACATAGGAAAACGTAATGTTAGCATCATGTGATCAATGGGTGCATGAGAAGAAGCAATAACATTCAAGCCAACATAACGAACACCCATGTGGAAAAAAAGGCATGTGCGATGGAAGTCGTGGCATGACAAACTCTTTGAAGATAGGATTACTGCTAGCCCATCCTTTGTTAAGCTAATCATAGGTCCAACACTACTTGAATGCCTTCAAGTACTAGGAGGGGTAGTTCTATAAGTACTTTCCAACCTATTCAATAACTACCTCTCAAAAGCTTGGACTAGAGGAAAATACCTCTAGTGCAATACAGGTCAAGGCAAGAGCCCTTGTCTCATCATGGAGTCCCTCATCATCAAGTTTAAACCTAGCATTAGAGATTCGTAGTCAGTAGTTAGCAAATCTAGCATGGACAATAACAATGAGACATAACAAAAAGCAAGAGCACTTACCCTCCAGCATAATATATAGTCCCAGGTGGGTTCTAGATGAATGTATGCATGTGCATGGTAATGAAAAGGATGTTTCTCTTGTTATAACAAGAGAACTCTAACATGCTCTAGATCCTAGCTAAGGGATGAATACTCCTAGGACCTAGTCTTGGGCCACCTACTTAATCACTACTAGTCATGGGTTCATCAGACATGAATCTTGGTATGTCCTAGTTAGCCTTAGCCAATAACATCTTAGTGATGGCACTTGTGGCCTCCACTACCAAGCATAACCACATGATCATACTAAAGTTATATAGTAGGTAAGCTAGAAATTTGGATGCCCCTGGCCAAAACCACATCTCCTAATGACCTAACTTCATATCAGGCACAGGTGTGTTGGGCATGGGCTCGCTAATGTAGGATAGAATGCCAATGAGCTCCATGACCACTAAGATAGGCTTCAGTAGCACTCTGAAACCACAAGACATGAAACTAATGTATAGTTAGTGCACAATAGATTGCATTTTGGCATAAAATATTAACTTATTCTTAGCAAAAATTACCAAATTTAGCCCAAAATGGCATAACTTAAAAATATATCCTTAGGGTCCCTCACAAGGCCTTGTGAGTATAGGACATCAATACACATTTGATGTTCCTGGTGCCCATTTGGGTACAACATTAACGTAGTATTAACATTTTACTTCACATTTGCATCATTTGCACCAACTTGGTTTGCATGTTCTAGCATCTGTACATTCAACTTGCAAAGTTGTCATTCTGGCAAATCTTTTGTACATTCAGCATTTTGTTTTGCATGAAGCATTCTTACCTTTGGTGTTCTTACACTTAGCATTTTTCGCATTTGGCATTCTCGTTTTACACTTAGTAAATTTTTTTCAAATTTTCTCAAAATTTTTCTAACTTTTGGTAGCGTAGCATGGGATCCAAAAAAATTTCTAATTATCACAAATCAACACAAAAAATTCTAACTATTGGAAGTGTAACATCCCACCACATCTAGAAATTGACCAAATTTGCCAAAGTGTTGTCTTTGCCCTCTAGGGAGCATAGCCTCTAGCACCTAAACCACCATCATTGTACCACTCCATCATCCTTAGCACCATGCCCATTTCACCACATTTCCTAGTGTCATTGAGCACTGATGGGCTATGTTGGGGTGTTCACTATGGTTGTGGCCTTGGTAATCACCTTGGCCCCACTCATCCCCTCGTTGTGGCTTTCACCCCTATGGCTATGCCATTGGCCCTTTTCCTTGCCCTTGCGACCTTCCCTACATATCCCTATGATTCCTAACCCTCCCTTTTCCCTCATCCTACATTATCCCCACATCATAAAATTAGCAATATTTGAACCCTGTTCCTTGGCTATGGCTATTCTCAACCATAATGGCTTAACTTTTGCCCCAATCCTTCATTCGCCAAACCCTGATACCAAAGCTAAAATAAATATAGAAGGGATAGAACTCTCTTGCACTACCATTTCCATCACCCATGTGCCAAAAAATCACAAAGAAAAGAGGAAAAAGGAACAAGGGAGTTTCATGGCCCCTCAAACCCTAGCCATGCACACCCTCGTTATGTTCACGAAGAAATGCCATTTTTTCCCTATCTATTGTCCCCCACATGAAATAACTATTAATGGGGCATAATGAGAAAACAAACATGTAGGAAATCCTAGTCCACTGCTATGATAAAGCCCTCATGTTTCCCCTCCCTTACCCTATGCATTGTGTCCCTCAGGAATAAACAAGAAATGTCTGCAATGGATCCTCTTTGTGTAACCCAAATGATGCATCAAACCCCTTGTAGCCCATGCATTGTCCATTGTCCCATTCACCACAAACACACAACTAAAACAAAACATCAACATGAATCCATCTTCCACCAATGCACTTCCCCCCCTCCCCCAACCATGTTTCCTTAGCAATCATGGCAATAGAAATCCTCACCCAATGAAGGTCGCCTTACAACCCTCAAATCCCAACGTAGGTGTAGTAGTAAGTAGAAGTAAAAGAAAAAAATGGGGCAAAAGGGGGCAAGCATAGCAAGTGTACCTAGTAGTTAGCGATGCTCTCCTCTTCCCCACCTACACCTGTGGTAGGCATTCCAAGGCTCATCTTTCCTCTTTCACATTGGTGAGTTTGTGGTGTTGACAATCACTGCGACGTGTCATCCTGGTGCTACATTCTAGCTACCATGCTCCAATTGCTACAACCTAGCTATCACTCCTAATTTAAATTGCACTACACTTTGTAACTCATTCTCACTTTGGAAAATGATAGTTTACCCTCAATGAGACATGCATATATACCCTCCCAGGGTAATTAAATGTGCCACCTACTACATGGGCACTCCCATATTTAGGCAAATTTTCTTGAGTTTCTTGAGGAGCATAGCAATGGGGCAAGTGCAGCAAGGGATGAGTGTAGTAGCCAGAGTTAGAAATTTTTTTGAAATTTTTCTAACGATTCCTAGACTTGGAAAATTTGCTAAGATTTTTTTGGTTACCTAGTGAATGCCCAATCCAATTCCACATTCTAGACACTCTTTTCCTGGCTTGAACCAATGCATATTACACAAATGATGGTTCTCTAAGACCTTAAACTAGCAAATGATGGTCTGCTAAGACCTTAAACTAGCAAATGATTGTCTGCTAAGACCTTAAACTAGTGATCCATGGCCTGCTAAGGCCCAAAACCATCTCACATGTTTGCTTTTCTAAACATCCACTCTTGTACATTTAGCAAATTATTCATTGCATTACTTTCCTCATGTTATGCATTTTGACTCTATTAAGATAGGTGTGACTTGATGTTGTTTCTAGTTGTTTTGTAGGATATGTTGTAGGATTACAACATGAGCACATACGAGTGTCTTCATTCACCTCTGATCCTCATTGAACTTCACGGTGACCTCATCTAATGCATCGATGTCCAATGTCTAAACCTTAATCCCACAACCCGTGATGACTACATAACATCTGTAGAAGCACCACTAGATTGGTCTAACCATCTAGTTAGGGCTCTTGATCTAGAGGTAGGTGACACCACTAAGGATCCCCTCATCAAAGTCCATGTAGCAAAACTTAGTGGTTAGGTGAAGACACTGAAACTTAGTTCTTGGTTAGAGCCTCAGCACACCCAAAGCATCCTTAAAGTTCTTAATGACAACATCAAGGCATTTTCATGGTCCTACGAGGACATGCCAGGCCTATATCCTTGCATAGTATAACATAACATCATCTTCAATTCTCATGTAAAACTAATTAAATAGAAAGCCCATAAGGTTAGGCCTAAGATGGCATTGGCAGTCTATGATCAAATCACCAAGCTCTAAAAAGTTGGTTTCCTTCGATTAGTTGACTATGTAGACTAGGTTTCTAACATTGTGGTTGTACCCAAGAAAAATAGAAGCATATGCATTTGCATAGACTTCTTGGACCTAAAAAAGATGACCATTAAAGATGACCTTCTGTTGCCTAGTGTTGATCAATTGGTTGATACCACCATTAGCCATGCCTTGTTGTACTTCATGGATAGGTTCTCTGGATACAACCAGATTTAGTTCAACCTAGAGCACCAACTCAGTAAAACCTTCATAACCCCCTAGGGTACATTTTGCTATACAATGATGCCTTTTGAACTAAAGAATGTAGGAGTAACCTACCAACATGACATGATGTATATCTTTAGTGACTACTTGTTAGACTTGCTCAATGAATACATTAATGACATGGTAGTTAAGTCCAAGATGGCACATGATCATGTAGATAACTTAGACCATGCACTCAAATGTTGCCTTAGACATGACCTTAGGTTGAATCCTAAGAAATGTATCTTTGACATCAAGATGAGTCACATGCTAGGTTTTGTACTATCAAAAGTAGGCATATGTGTAGACCCCAATAAGGTTAAGGCCATCATTAACTTAGCACAACCAACTAACCTTAGGGAGCTACATGGGTTACAATGTAGATTGTAATTCATACATCAATTTATTGCATGGTTGATTGATAAGCTACAACTAATGGAACATTTGCTCAAAAGGGAGTCTACTTCAAGTGGATAGATTAATGCCAAGAGGCATTTGACAACCTAAAATAAGAGCTAGCTCAACTTCCAACAGTCTACCCTTTATACACATTGATCACTTTTTACATCTACCTTGCAACTTTCAACACATTGATGACTTCTCTGCTTTGTCAAAAGCACGATGATGGCTCATAAGTCCCTTTATACTACCTAAGCCATGTATTAGTGGCTCATGAAGCAAAATAAAATGATGTGAAAAATAACTACCTCACCTTAGTCTTTGTGCTTAAGAAGTGAAGATACTATTTCTTCTGCAACTAGGTAAACATTATCTGCAAAAGTAATGTACTTCAGGTAATCACAAAAAACATCTAGAAAAGTATTTAAATTGCACAGTGAAAAGTAATAACCATGGAGTTTGACTTGCATTACATAGTTCAAGCATTAACCAAAGGTCAAGTAATTAACACACAGCTAATAGCTTTGCCAATAAATGATCAAGCAATGATAGATCTGGAATTTCTGGATGAACATGTTAGCAGCATAAGCTAAGTGCCTATCGATTTTGAGAAAATCTTACACTTCAATCATGCTTCAACCTATCAAGGGGGTAGTGCCACTATTGTCATCATGCTTCCCTCTAGGGAGATCTAATCCTTTGCTTATCATTTTACATTTCCTTGAACTAATAATGTAGTGGAGTACGAAGGTCTCCTTAGAGGTCTTATAGTAGCTTGTGACCTAGGAATTTCAAAACCTATCAATCTAAGATGATTTGAAGTTAGTCATTAACCAAGTTATAGAGGTTTACACTTGTAAAGCACAACATTTACAACCTTATTATGACTTGGCGAAGCATTTTCTCTAATGGTTTGCA
Source organism: Gnetum montanum (assembly GCA_015680685.1). Classification (NCBI taxonomy): domain Eukaryota; kingdom Viridiplantae; phylum Streptophyta; class Gnetopsida; order Gnetales; family Gnetaceae; genus Gnetum; species Gnetum montanum. The sequence continues at coordinate 438,121 of MNCI01003778.1, forward strand.
ACTGTAGATATCTAACACATCCCCCACAATGAGAACGCTATTGCTGATGCATTAGCCACATTAGCCTTAAGCATTGTACCTAACATGTTTCATGCCTTGCTTGCCTCAGTAACAAATTACACCTAAAATATCATGCAAGTAAATGACATTGCATCCATAGCCACAATAAGCATATCTCATGCACAATAATGGTATGACGACATTAAAGCATACATTCAATAGGCTGAGCCTCCACAACATCTGACCACTACCCAAAAGGATGCAGTGTGAAAATGATCATAGCAGCATGTCATTATAGGTGATAGCATGCTTTGTCATAGATCCTATGATGACATACTTCTGACCTGTGTTAATGATGGTGAAGCACAAATGATCATTGATTAGGTCCATGAGGGACAATGCAAAGGCCATATAACACCCAAGGCAATGGAATTGAAAATCATATTCTTAGGCTACTATTGGCCTTACATGAAGTGAAATTGCATTTTCAAGGTCAAGATGTGCAACATGTGCCAACATCATGGCAACTTAATCATGTACCACCCACTAAACTGCATACCACACAGATCACGTGGCCATTCCAACATTGGGGATTGGATATCATAGGGCCCATCATGCCTAAGTCCTCCGTAGAACATAGCTTTATCATAATCACAATAGAATATTTTATGAAATGGGTTGAAGTTATTTCCCTTAGGAAGACAACATCACAAAAAGTCTGGAAGTTCATCCTTGATAATATAGTAACCCGATTTGGCCTACCCATGACCATTGTCACGGACAATGGGCCATAGTTTACTAGTGCAGAGACCAAAACACTTTGCGAATACCTTGGCATTAAGAATTCCTTCTTATTGTCATACTACTCATAGGGGAATAGCTAGGTGGAGGCCACAAACAAGGTCATTGTCAACCTTCTAAAGAAGATTCTTAGCAACAACAAATTACAATAGCACGAGTAGCTAGTCCATGCACTATGGGCCTACCACACCACACATAGAATAACAATAGGTAAGATGCCATATAGTCTTGTATATGGGTCTAAAGAAATTTTTCCTTTTAAATTACAATTCTCATTGCTTTGTGTAATCCTCTTGAGCTTCATTGAAAAGGCTTAAAACAATGAGTTGAGAACCATTGACATCAACTCTATAGAGGAGGAGCACATGGACACTTGATCACATTGAATGGTACCAAGAAAAGCAATGGCAAAAGAATCACCACAATCAGCATCAATGGTTGATTAGAAGGGGGGACTTAGTTCTCAAGGCCATCCATGAATCCTCTGATAAATTCTTAGCCAACTAGGAAGGGCCTTTCTTGGTTACCAAGGCCTATGAAAATGGAGCATTCAAGCTTGTTGATATAGACAACAATGAGTTTGTCAATCTGATAAACCATTTGTAGCTAAAGTCATACTATGCCTAATATGAAACTCCATATCAATGACAAAGCAAGGTCAAAAATCATCCATTGCAACATTAAATTGGCATAGATCATCCATGGGCTACGATGTTACACCCATTCGCTATTATGTTAACTATCATAGTAAGTTTGTTATGACTATAAACTGGCATAGCTCATCCTTGCATCATGACATTAAACTAGCACAACATCCACTATCTGCTACAATGTTAAACTAGTACACAAAAATTTGCTAGGGCTATAAAATAGCACATCAAAATTTGCTAGGACTCTACTAGGACCTTAAACTAGCATAACATGCAATCTACCAGGACCATAAACTGGGTTTGCAATTTAGTACACACAACTCAACACACATAGTTCTAAGGACAAGTGAGTTCAAATACTTTCAATCCTCTGTCATCTACCCATCTCTCATGAGCAAGGCATGGTGGGACATTATAGTTCCATAATGGAGTTTACATCATCAAGAAAAAGCCTCTAGAACATTTGCAACATCATTCCCTTTAGAATTTTGCTAATCCTATAGAAATGCCCTTAGGCATTTTACTAGCTTTCTAGAGCTACCGCCACCATCACTAGTAGTACCACCCCTAGGCTATGCTACCAACATCACCAACCTTGGGTATTTCACTATTGATTGTAGCTCTCACTATCATCACCACCCAATGGTATTCCAACAGTACTATGGCTCAACCACAACACTACCATCCTTGAGCCCTCACCATTACCTAGGCTTGGGAGTGCATCTAGCAGCATAGTTCCTTGCCATTTTGCTAGATTTCCAAGTTTCTATCCTAGGTGTGGAGTCTTGAGCACCTTCACCACCATTTCCCTTGGTCACTTTGCTAGCCTCTTTGGGTTGCTCATTTCCAGTGTGGCTGCTGGAGCTTTTGCAACTTTCTAGCTTCAACATCTACACTGGCCTTCTTACTTTGGCACTATAAGCTCTTGCAACTAGTCTAGCACTTGTGGCACTTGCAGTGCCCTTGCAACTAGTAGTTTTCTCTTATCTCATGTTGTGTGGTGGTTCTCTTGTTTCCTTTACATTGTGTTTATAGGACAAATCCCTGGAGGTGGTCATTCAAAGATGTGTTCCATTGCAGCAACAAGTTACAACATTACTTTGATGCACTTGGTTAGACTTGCCAAGCCACTCAAGATTACACATCGTTATTATCTTTCTATAGCCTACTTGCATTTACCCTTTTACCTTATATTTCCTAGCCTACCCTGCAAGCTTCTCTAATGCACATGACATGCTTCTTTTAGTTAACCATAGAACCCATGATAGACATAATGTAAGTCATTCCATGGGAAGCCTTCATGGGCTGGTCAAAGCCCAAGAAAATGTAATGCAACTCATCCCAAGGGAGGAAACATCTATCCTGCAAACACGACGTGATTACCTCTAAGAAAAGCTCATTGAGTGGCATGTAGTCCACTCGATGCTAAGAATCTTGTAGCTAGCATTTCACATAGAAAAAAGCAAAAAAAAAGCAAAAGAAAAAGTGTAAAACTCAAAAATAAGGGAGGGGTAAAATATTTCCCCAAGAAAAATCTCATGAAGCTATGATTTTGCAACTTATCCAACCCTAAATTCATAGTGGCATTCTCATAAGCACTCCAACGAGAGGCCAACATGTCAAGGGTAAGCCATTTTGGTGCTATGGGAGAAGGCTCTCTCACAAGCATTCCAATGAGAGATCATCATTTTCACGACAAGCCACCTTAGTACCATGATCATTGTCAGCCATGCTAACTCTGCATCTTGTAGAATGATATATCATTTACATCTTATCACTCCCTTGCTAATCTCAGGTCAATTCCCTACATCCATTACTTGTAGCATGCCATCATCTTTAGCACTCTCAAGCCTGGTGAAGCACCATCTAATTGGGTACCAATGAGCAATCTTGGTATCATGCCTACTGTGGTGTTTTGGGTTCTTTGTCAACGTCTCTTGGGCCACTCCTTCAAACATTGAAAAAGAGGGACTAATGAAACACCACCAAATTTAGGAAATTGTGCTTCAACAACAAATTTGTCTAAGTGTCAACATGAGGAAAATTTTTCTAAGTGTTTGGCCCATGATCCCCTAAGGCTATGCTCTAGAGCATAACTAGCACAGAATTCAACACAAAACCAAATTTGCAAAATTTACTAAATGTCAACACTAGTTGCAAAATTTTTCTAAGTGTTGTGCTATGCTCTAGAGCATAGCTAGCATAGCATGTACTTTAGTGGCTAGTATTGCTAAAGTGTCAAGCTAAAAACTATCAAGCTAGCTCAGCATGGAAGAGGTATTTGGTAGATTTTCTAACTCCTAAAGCTACCCCTCCTGCTACGCTCCTAAGCATAGCTAGCATAGCAAGATCAAGGATTGCAATTTTTGTGAGTATCCATGCTATGTCCTATCCCTTCTTGCTACGTTCATGAGTGTAGCAAGCATAGTAGTGTTGGAATTTAGTTTTTTAAAAAATTTGCCTAATTGTTGGGCTACACTCTAGATTGTAGCTAGCGTACCAACATAGAACCACCTCCAAAAGTTTTCAAAGCTTAACACAAGTCTTCATTTCAAATCCAGCACTCCTTTAGTAAGTAGGATCAATAACTTGCACTTTCTTTGTACCCCCTATGTCCCAAAATTATACCTATGCTCAATCACACTCAAAAGAGGGGAGAGTGAAGTCCCAGAGTGTAGCCTCTAAATTACACTATTTTACACTATTTGTAGGTACATTGTGATATTTTTCAACTTTGGTGCATGTAGTCTTGGCAATGTAGTCATAGTTTGGAAATCTCTTGGAGTCCACTAGAGCACACTAGAGCATAGCACCAGTTGCTCTAGTAAGAGTGTATTAGAGGTCAACATAGCCCCACCTACCCCCTTTTCCACATGGCACTCGATCCACACATCATGCTAACCCTAAGCCTATAAATACCCCCCACATTCCATACTCTAGTGGTTAGCAATTCATTTTAGTAGTGTGCATTTGAAGGATTTGGTTGGCAAATTCAAGTAGTACTTAGCATTTTCAAAGCACCACTTGGTAGCTAAGGCACCTTAAGCACCCAACACATCAAAGCGTATCAACACCTTTGCATTCCATTCAGTACTGTAGCACACCATAGCTTGTGGTACACTGTGGCAACCAACCCAATAGGCACAGACTTTACAACAGATGTTGGTCTTCATCCCAGGACACCCCAAAGACTATGGCTACACTACTACTGTGCCTATTTGTACACCACATACCTTCTCATCTTTATTTTCTAATTTCTACACTCCCCATTTGGGATAGTGCCATTCTCTCTCTCTCAAACTCCTCCACATTTTCAAGAATTTCTGATGCATTTTTCTTTAACATTTTAGCATTGCATTCACATCTCCTCACTACTTTACATGTTTTCGCATGTTTGTACTATCATTGTTGCACTGAGAAACCTTACTACACTATCTTAGCTAGTCTCAATACTACTAAAAACATCATTAGAATGCTTAGCATTATTTCACAACATTAACACTTACATCTTGGCTAACCACACCCCCCTTGGTTATACCTGATACCTTGGTTGTAGCTAGCAAAGTCCCTATTCACTCAGCAAGATTGTCTAGGGCACTCCATCTCCATTTTCTTGCAATGACCCTTACCTAGAGGTGGGGTAAAGGCTATGTGCCCACAAACCCCTTAGTGTTCCAACCACCAACATTTTCAATCACTACACCAAGCATTAAAATGTTGCAGGGACATGGCATAGACCAAATGACATCTTACAATGTGCAAAAGTCCCCCATGGACTCATGAATATTGTGTTGGCCTGATCTTTTGGAATAATTTGGATTTGGTTATAGCCACTATAACCATCCAAGAATATAGAATAGCAATGCCTAGAGATACTGTGCAATACTTGATCCAAAAATGGCAATTGAAAATGATCTTTGAATGTTATCATGTTCAATAGCTTGAAGTCAATGTAGACCTACCACTTTCCATCTTTCTTTGGCACAATTATGAGTGGGCTAATCCAGTTACTATTCATGATGAGATAGATGAACCCTACTATGAGGAGTTGTTTTATTTCCTCCTTGATGATTTACTTTAGTTTGGGATTCAATCGCCTTTGTGGCCACCTTCTTGTTTTCATGGTTGGGTTGGTGTAGATGTGATGCTTCTAGCGACTGAAAACGTCAGTGGTTGGAAAACACCAAGGGGTCAGTGGGCATGACAATTTCAACCCTGTACTCGTGGGAGGGCTATTTTGGGTGTGAGTGGATACGGGGTGCCCTGAATGATCTGGTCGATCAAACAGGGACTTAATCAACATCTATATAGCCTTTTGCAACATATAGTTTTGAAAATGGGAAAAAAATGTGAAGTAATGCTTGAAAGTAAATAAAGCAGAGAAAATAGTACAAAATGCAATAATAAACAGGAAACAAGGTAAAATGCAGTTAGAAAAATGCACTACTCCGAAGCTACAAGTTTGCTTTTTCAAGGTGGATACAGTCGGTTGCACAGCGTGGTGGAGTTCAGAGATCCAGAGAGTAACAAAGATGTGTGGATAAAAATAGGTTGTGTGCTTGGGCATGGACTTGGATGCTAATAATGCAGAGGTTCTACCAAGGTGGTAGAAAGGGAGACAGAACAATGCCAGCTAAAAGATACTAACTATTTGTAGTGTCAAACATAAGGCTTACAATGCTTAGTGCTCAATGTTATGATGCTTGCTTTTTTGAACCTCTAGAGATAGTCCAACCCTTTGAGCATTGCTCATCAGGGTATTTATTGGGCTAAAGGGCATGCAAAAGGGATGGTTTAGATGCCACGTGCCCTGGGCTCACATTGACTTGCTGGCGCTTCCCATGCCATGTATGACTATTGGACCTGCATGAACATTATAATGCGAGTCTTTTATGTCATAACTGTGAGTCTACCATGTCGTAATTGCACCGTTAGCATCTGGAGACATGTGCTAACGGTCCAATTAGGTGAAGTGCATTGATGTCGCACAACCACCTGCATGCCTTGCTGTGCTTTGTAGCGTAGCATGCTTAGTGTAGCGTATCACCTTGTTGCGCATTCCGCTACATGTGTGTTGCATGCTTGCTATGCTATGCTATGCTATGTAGAGTAGCGACTGGCCTTAGTCACAAATTTTTTTTCAATGTACAAACTTTGCTTCTCGCGTTGCGAGACTTACGAATTTGCTGATTCTGCCCTCTAAGCTGCCTTCTATCTCTTTCACAGGATTCCTACGCCTCGCTACGCCATGTAGCTCAGCATAACGTAACAGCAGACATGGTCTGCCGCTTCCTGACGGAAAGGGACATTGTTGAAGGATTTGAAGTTGAGCGAGGGAGCTAGTTGTATAGCTATTGCCATGATACTCTTTGCTACGTAGCGTAGCGTAGCATGGCACTTCGTTTTACAATTATTTTCTGAAGCAATCTATGCTACATAGTGGGGCGTAGCATAGCATAGCAAAATTTGTGACTTAGAAAACTTGTTGAATTGTTTTGCGCATCTTGAGTGCTGTTGTCAACTTTGCGCACTGTTTCTAAGCAGGCTGTTGGCTAGGCAAACTACTTGGGTGGACAGGCGGGCTAATTCGTAAAGCCTATTTACTCCTACAGTAGAAAATTTGCCAAAGTGGCTAGCCTGAATTTAGAGCGTTCTCCTCCCGAAGAACTGCAATGGTGCTACGTGAATTGCAAGGCCTGATGAAGCAAGAATGACTTTGAATTTTTTGGGGTGTTTCATTGGCCTCTCTTTGTCAATGTCTAGAGAATGGGCTCGATAGATGTTAACAAACAATACAAAACACCACAGCAAGCACAATGCTAAGGTTGTCGCTTGGTGCGTGTCGAGACATTGCTTGGCCATACTTGAGAGTGTTTCATTGGTTTTTGCAGAGGTTAAGGCAAAGAGCAAAGATGATGTTTAGCAGAGTCCCTCGTCGAAGTGCTCATGAGGGACTCATTCACATTTTCATCTTTGGCTGGCACTGTTCTTCAACCTCTTGTAGAACAGGTGTTTCCTTTGTAGGATGAGTTGCGTTACATCCGTGAAGGATTTTAACCTGCCTACAAATGTTTTCCATATAGCAAGTTTTGTTATGCATGTCATGGAATTTGCACTTTGAAGTAGCTGAGCTAGTCGAGGCACTCGCTTCGTGACACTGTAGAATTTGCTACTATCGCAAGTTGTGCCCATAGGGGCAAAGGTCTTGCTGGCTGCTGGCATTGTTGAAGTTGTTGGGCATCGTCACTGGCATGCGATGTCCAAAGTAGTAAGGCCAGTAGTAGCCTTGGCAGCATCGACATGGAGGAGCTAGCCTCGAAGATGTCAGGAGGTGCTGTGAGTGTGGATGCTCTGGAATCCCTACCAAAGGCATGCATTCTCAGTTCAACTAAGGGATCAACTACCACATAGCTAAACGTAGTGCAACCTAAGGCATTGGCAGGGGGCTGGAGAGTAACAATATTGTGGTTAGGCCACAATACTGCTGGAACTCCAACTGTAGAAACTAGCCAAAGAACTATTGTCAGGGTGATGGGTCATGGCAGCGATAGGTCCGGAGGGCTAGTATAATGCCATATGGAATCTCCAGAGGGTCAGCATGATGCCAAGGGTGGCAGCATCGTGTGTGTCCTAGACCATGTTCTCATTGCATCGTAAACTACGTTTCGGAGCTGCGACGTCCCACCCACATGTCAGCACCATGCATGCTCGTTTAATGTGTACTTGACGTAGACGCACGCTGGGAATGTGATGCAAACCCGGTTTAAGGTCTTGGTAGACTGTGTGCTGGTTTAAGATCCCAATGGATTTCTATGCTGGTTTAAGGTCCTGGTAGACCGTACATGCCAATTTATCATCATAGCGGACGAGCCGTCCCAGTTTTCCATCATGGCAGACGATGCTTGATGCTGCTAGTTTAACGTCATTATGGATGCTGCTCAGTTTCATTACCAGTTTATTGTCGTAGTGGATGGTGGTAGCTGCCATTGTGCTTCAAATGTAGTACAACTTGAGGTACGAGTGATTCACCGGGTTGGCGAACTCGTTGTTGTCCATGTCTGCCAGCTGGAAGGCTCCATTCTCGAAGGCTTTTAGTGACCATGTAAGGGCCTTCCTAGTTGACTGAGAATTTACTCACATGCTCGCAAATGGCCTTGAGGACGAGGTCTCCCTTCTGCACTGGCTTTTGATGTGGGTCTGCACAGTGCTTCTACTACTGCTTGCTCTGGTAGTGCTCAATGCATCTCATCGTCTATGCGCTCCTCCTCTATTGAGTCGAGGTCAATGATCCATGACTCGTTGTTCTGGGCTTTGCTCACAACGTCAGATAGGATCATCCGTAGTGATGGTACCTATAACTCAAGAGGAAACACAGCTTTAGATCCGTAAATAAGGCTATAAGGAGTCTTACTTGTCGCAGTCCTACACATCATTTGGTAGGCCCATAGAATGTAGAGGATCTACTTATTCCACTACCTCTTGCTATTGTTAAGCATCTGCTTCAGCAAGTTGATGATGGACTTATTTGTAGCCTCCGCCTGCCTATTCTTAAAACACATCAAAAAATGCGAGGTCATTTTAGCTTCACTAGGCCTTGCAATCTGCATAAGTACTATGGTAGTTTATCAAGAGGAGAACACTCTGAGTTTGGGCCAGCCAGTTCAGCAAATTTTCTACTTTAGGTGTAAATAGGCTCTACGGCTCATCCTGCTTGTCCACCTAAGTAGCCCGCCCAGTCAACAGCCTACTCAGAAACAACGTGAAGTTGGCAGCAGCATTTTGGGTGTGCTAGGAATAGTTTGGAAATTTTTCTAAGTCATGAAGTCTACTACGCTACGCTACGCCTCACCATGTAGCGTAGTATGCTTCGGAAGATAGTTGCAGAACAAAGTGCCATGCTACGCTATGCCACATAATGTAGCGTATCATGGAAATAGCTTCACCAACAGTTTCCCACGCTCAATTTCAAATCCTTCACCAATGTCCCTTTCCACCAAGAAGTGGTAGACGATGTCTGCTGCTATGCTACATTGAGCTACAAGGTGCAGTGAGGTGTAGCAATCCTACGGAAGAGACAGAAGGCGGCTTGAAGGGTAGAAACAGCAAAGTTTGTGAGACATGCATTGCAGGAAGCAAAGTTGATAAATCGGTAAAGCTTTCGCGACTAAGGCCAGTTGCTATGCTACGCTACATTACGTAGCGTAGAATAGCATAGCAAGCATGAATTGCACATGTAGCAGAATGAATGACAAGATGCTACGCCAAGCATGCTACGCTACAAAGCACAGAAAGGCATGCAGGTGGTTGTGCGACATCAATGCACTTCACCTAATTGGACCATTGGCACACGTCTCTAGACATTGATGATGCAATTACAGTGTGGTAGGTTTACAGTTATAGCATAGCAGGTTTGCATTACAATAGTCTTGTAGGTCCAACGGTCATATGCAGCATGTGTGGCGCCAGCAGGTCAACGCGTGTCCTTTGGCCCTATAAATACCCCGATAAATAGCATTAAAAGGATGGAAAAATTTTGAACGAAACAACATTGAAAGGGTTCATAATTTTTTGAAAAATAGCATTCGAAAGAGGTCCAATCCCTGGTTCATTTGGCACTCTTTCACTAAGTATCCTACTCTTTTCTCTAGCACTTAAGCTCTCTCCCTGGCACATTATGACAATATTTTGATATTTTGTTCTATACCCTTTCTACCACCTTGGTAGGATCCCTGTATTGTCAGCGCCCAAGGCCACCCCCAAGCGCACAACCTATTCTGTTCTCTATACGCCCTAGTTACTCTCAGAATCTCTGCACTTCATCATGCTATGCAACCGATTGTATCCACCCTGATAAAGCAAACTTGTAGCTTCAGAGCAGTGTATGTTTCTAACTACATTTTACTTTCTTTCTTGTTTATTGTCTCATTCTACACTATTCTTTCTATTTTATTTATTTTTAAGCATTACTTTGCATTTCATTTCTATTTCAAAATATATATGTTGCAAAAGGCTATATAGATGCCGATGTAAATCCCTGTCTGATCGACCAAACCATTCAGGACACTCCATATCTGCACACATCTAGCACGGCCCTCCCACAGGTACGGGGTGGAAACTGTCATGCCCACCAACCCCTCGGTGTTTTTCCAGTTGCTGATGTTTCTGGTTGCTACAGTTTTCTGGCGCTAGAAGGAGGGCCTTATGGTGCATTTCCATGTGTCATAGTAGTTCTGTGATCCTTATGCACCCTAATATGCATAAGTATAAATGCAACACCCTCTTGTGGTTTTTTGTGCTTTATGTAGTGCAGATCGGTCACTTCAACGGTTCCTCGGGAGCCCCATAGAATAGAAGGCCTCTAATCACCAACTAAGTAGCTCACCTCATGGTAGTCTTGCATGCATTCGGTACCCCATCTTGCATGGTACAGAGCAGTCGCCTCGATGGTCCCTCGGGGATCCTATGAGACACAAAGCCTTCCTGATTGCTAGTTAGCCTACCTTCTGTCTACGGTAGTCTTGCATGCATTCGGTACCCCATCTCGTGTGGTGTAGAGCGATCGCCTCAATGGTTCCTTGGGGATCCTGCAAGACGCAAAGCCTTCTTGATCGCTAGTTAACTATCTCATATTACCGTAGTCTTGTAAGCCTTCTACACCCTGATATGCATTAGCGTAGACCTAACACCCATCTGTGGTTGTTTACACGTCATGTGGTGTAGATTGGTCGCCTCGATGGTTCCTCGAGAACCCTATAAGATATAAAGCCTTTGACTATCAGTTGAGTTGCCTGCCTATCTTACGGTAGTCTTATATGTGCTCCATAATTCATTGTGCACTAGCATAAACATGACACCCTTTTGCGGTTGTTTATGCCTTGTGTGGTACGGATCGGTCACCTCGGCGGTTCCTTCAGAATCCGGTAAGACGTAAAGCCTTCTTTTTGTAGCCTTTCAGTCTTCTTTTCCCTTTTGCATTTCTCATGCTTTTCTTCATAACTACTTGTTTAGCAATGACTTTTTCAAATACTGTTGTTAACACCTTCAAGGTGGAGGTGCCCATCACGGTTGTTCGGCACCGTTGGTGCCAAACAACCGTTGAACCCAACGCTGGAAACACGTCGATCCATCAGAGTCCAAAATTGAGGACCTAAGGGATTGGCCCAGCAACATGAGCATTACAGTTTCCTCTATGCAAAGGTGTAGGCAAATATGCCCTTGGATTTACATGAACTCTAAGAAAAATGCAGTTTCGAGTTCACCTACTACAACGGGAAGGAATTTGTCTCTATTCCTGACGTTTCATTACCTTTAACTCAAACATACCAAAGGCTTCTAGACCAACTAATCTAGTTGTCTATGCTTAGGAAGCAATAGGACATAGCGTCCAACAAAGAGGACGCTTTCCAAGATGGCCAGGAAGAACTTGATTCCCAATCGGATGAGGGAGGTCCAACCGACCCTATGCCTGTCCCTCCTACCTAGTCCTTCTAGGCCAAGCTATCTTCTCTTACTGCCCCCTTTGTAATCACGCCTACACTTCCGCAACCTACTATTACAGCTACTATGGGAAGCCATGCAAATCCTGCGGTGGTTCCACGCCCATTCTCGCTTGTTTCACCTATGCCATTTATAGCTACTGTCCCTTTGTAGGCTATTCAACAGCCCATTCCTATGGCACGTAACATGTCAATTATGGCTACCCTGCCACATGTTCATACCATACCAACTTCTCAAACATACGCAACTTCTATTCCTACATTCACCTCGGTTCCACCCACTATAGAGGGCCCCGGCCCATCCACATGGTGGATCCCATTTTTTCCTCTCCTATGCTAAAACCATCGCAAATGTCTCATTTCGTGTGCTCCCAAGTACACCAAGCCTCGTAGTCGACACTGTCTAACACAGGGCTATGGTCTATGTTGTCGATGACACAAGCGGTATACCGGACAGCCCAACCAGTGGCTACTACCTTAACAACACCACCTACCGGGTGGTGGACAACATAGGTGGAACTATTCGCAGGGGTTATCCCAATGGCACAACTGATGGATCATACCACCACTCCTGCCATACTATAAGTAGGAGCTACCCCAGCAGCTCCCCAGCCATCCACTATGTTGCCAGGTTTGGACCAAACATTTTAGCTCATCCAGACCCTCAATGAGGAAATAAAATGCCTCAAAGCTATTGGGTCTGACATGGTACAAGTCATGAATTTTTACCACAACGACCCCGTCAGCCCTGTAATCCCAACTTTGACGTTACCTTCAGGGATGTCTCTTCCGCACTTCATGAAGTATGATACGGAGGGAGAGCCCAACACGCACCTTGTTACCTTCAGGTCTGAGTCTTTGTTATTGCAACAATGGATGCACACAATCATTCGTGTGTTTGCCATGTCCCTAGCTGGGAAAGCCCTAGATTGATACCATGCATTTCCATGCTTATCCATATCAACCTTGGAAGAGCTTCAAACCTAGTTTTTGACATGCTTCAAGTATAACTTGAAGTTAGAAACCACCCTAGACTAGTTGATGAGTGTAAAGCTGGACCCGCTAGAACCAATCCAAAAATTCATTCAATGTTCAAGTGCAACCCTTAACAAAATCCGTGAGCCCATTGCGGAGGCCCATTTGCTGGCCATCTTTAAGGGTGCAATAAATGACTTCATCAAGTCCAAACTGTATTACCTCACTCCTCGCTCTCTTAGTCAAGCTTTCGCTTAAACTAAGAGCATACAAGACGCGGCCGAAGCAAGCAAAGACCCAGCCTACATCACTTACAAAAATACCTTTGCAAAGAAGGAAAAGGGTAAGGCCCCAACAGCCACAATGGCTACTATGGCAACTAAGGCAAAGCCCAAACCTAGCAACAACAGTAGCAAGAATAGCAAGAAACCGGCCACACCAGCAACTAACCTTGTGCCCAAACTGGGCCACATGCCGCAACCTGTTGCACCTACACCTGAGACATCTCCATACACCAAACCAAACTTTGAGCACAAAGACTGCTCAAAGTATACCCCACTACCTCTCAAGCCTTCAAAACTTCTGAAGCAACTATTGGTAGCAGGGTACATCCAACACATGTAGATGTCGAAAGAAGTAAACGCAAGACATCAACGCTACTGCGAGCTCCTTAGGAATCCTTCTTTGGCCTTGTCCAAGGAGCCTCCAGTTCCTAGGGGTTTCAGGCTAGACATGTTTTGTGACTACCACCAACTATGTGGTCACAACACGGATTATTGTCTATCGTTCTAGGATGACATCCAAAGATTAATCGATCTAGGGAAGCTAGTGCTGGACGAAAGCAACCCAGTACATCCTAAAAATCAATCTGTGTATGTCTACATAGATCCCCTTAATGGCAATAATGATGGTTATCTAATCAATGCCATCGACATTGACAATGATCCCAGGCCATCTCGCCAGCCATTTGTGATCCGTGTGCCTCAGCGTAGTGCACTAGCACCACCAACGGTTGGTCCAAGCTCGTAGCCGCCCTTCATCCTAAAAGTCCCACCACAGGCATCCACCTTTGCACTGCCTATTGGCGAGGTCATGCAGTCCCATCAGTTAACACCTCTAGCTCCATTCATCATTAGGGGGCTGACGTCTTCAATAGCCCTTATCTCGCACAATAGAATTGAATAGCCTCCTCGCCCCACAAGGCGAGAAACCCACTTGGTGGGTGAGATGTTGAAGGAAAGTACCGTCAAGGGTATCCCCAAGCCTACGCCTTTGCCCCTTGCATCTGCACCTTCATCACCAAAGAAGAAGGTTGACATGATTACACATCCTCCATTGCCCTGCTGATAGGGATCTGAACCTAGATCCAAGGTCACCTCTCCTCAGGAGATTTCATCTTCTATGACAAATCAAAGAGGAAGAAGGCATAAAAAAAGGGTAGCCAGGATCTTCTAGATGCCCTCACCCAAGTCAAGTAAGTTCTAAACCAGAAAAATGTTACACTGAGCTTGTACGACCTAATCATGACATCTGTACCCCACCAAGAGGCTCTAGTCCACATGTTAATGGTGATTTCGGTCGATGAAGACATGCCAGCAGAAGAGGAAGTGATCCACTTGGTAATGCTTCCCTCTATACATGTAGAGCCCACGCCACCCCAATTAACTTTCCATTATGGTGCCATTAGGGAAGATCCCGAAGGGGATCAAGTGACTACGACACCTCTCTTCATCATAATTTGGGTTGGCCCACATCAGATCCGAAGGATACACATTGATGATGGGGCTAACACAAATGTCATTTCCTTCCCTATTGTGGATAAATTGGAATTGGTTGACCGAATAAAATCAACGATGACATCATGTCTGAGGTCCTTCAACGAGGCACGCATCCTAGTGAAAGGCATAGTTCATGTAAACTTCATAGCAGAGGACCAGTTCCCCACAGAGGCAACGTTCATCGTAGTCAAAGAAATGCCCAAGTTTAACCTGATCTTGGGAAGATCATGGTTAGCACAACTTAGGGTTGTCTCCTCACCTATACACTAGGAAATCCACTTACCATACATAGGTAGGGAGGTGGTAATTTGTGGTGATGAAGTAGCAACACAAGTAATCAGCAACGTAAACATGGAACATGGCTCAGAGGTTACGACCTCTAAGAATGAAGAATCTATTCATGCATGCATTAATCATTCAACGGAAGGATCGGCTTAGCAAGCTGACTCCCAAATCAAAAATGCATGGGTTGAGTTGCCCTTCCAAGTGGAGGACAACAATGTGAACAAGTGCCCTAGCGAAACACCTCAGCCTTATGTTCTGATCAACCCATGATGGATCAAGAAGCAGCTACACATAGTGTAGCAACCCTACTGTTTCCTACCAAGTTTCCATCCCTTGTACATTCGCCGTTTCCTTGCCTTGTTAGTATGCCATCCTTTTGTCATGCTACGCTAACAGCCCGAAATGGCCTAAAACTATCATCACCAATGTTTTGCTTCGTTAACGTATTATCTCTTTTGGACAATGGCCTGGAATGGCCTAAAACTAGCATTGTTCCTTTTTCGCTTTATCCTATTGTCATGTTACCTAATGGCTTGAAATGGCCTAAAACTAGCATCGTTGCTTTCCACTTTATTAACATGCCATTTTTTTGGCATGCTGTGCTAACGACCTGAAATGGCCTAAAACTAGCGTCATCACTTTGTTGCTTTGTTAACGAACTATCTCTTTTGGAAGTGGCCCGAAATGGCCTAAAACTAGCATTTTTGCCTTTTGCTTTGACATGTTGCGCAATGGCCTAAAACTAGCATTGTTGCCTTTTTCTTTGACATGTTGCACAATGGCCCGAAATGGCCTAAAACTAGCATTGTTTCTTTTTCACTTTATCCTATTGGCATGTTACCCAATGACTCGAAATGGCTTAAAACTAGCATCATTGCTTTCCGCTTTATTAACATGCCATTTTTCTTGCATGCTATGCTTACGGCACGAAATGGCCTAAAACTAGCATCATTGCTTTGTTGCTTTGTTAATGAACTATCTCTTTTGGCAGTGGCCTGAAATGGCCTAAAACTAGCATTGTTGCCTTTCACTTTGACATGTTGCGCAACGGCCCGAAATGGCTCAAAACTAGCAATGGCCCGAGATGGCCTAAAACTAGCATACAAGAGCATGAGAACTTTACATAGTACACAAGTTAACATAAAATTGGTTTCTTTTCTGAATTTTTTCATTTTATTCAAAATTTTCTCCTATTGGCAATGTATGCAAAATTTTCAAAAAAAAATTTCAAATTTTCAGCATTTCAAAATTTGCAAAAAAATTTCAAAAGAAAATCCCATGCTATTATGGGTTGTCTTCATTTGCATCGCCTTCACTGTTCGCCTTCACTTCATCTGCTTGTGCATCATCCTCCCTTGCACTACCTTCTGCTAGTTCTTCATTCCCTCTCTCTACAAGCCTTGCACCATCACTTGGAGTCTACATCATGGGAGTGAAGTAATCAGTTAGGGCAAAAAACACAAACTATAACATAGCATGAGCATCTACATAGTAAAGTGACTAACTTGAGAGGGGCCCGCATCAATCTGAAAGGGTATTCAATCTAGGTCAAGCTTGAGGCGACGTCAGATCTCCTTTATCATGATGTCCATCCAACACCTGTCGCTAGGTTCAGCATTCGCTATAGTGGCTTTCGCCCTTTCCACGGTCATCCATTCTAGAGGTCCCGAGGAAAGGGAGGTGGTTGTGGTCTCTCCTGTAGGAAGGTCCACTTTCAAGTCAGGAGATTCCATAACCTTCACCCACTCTTTAAACTTAGCATAGGCCTCAGAAGCATCGATGGCATTCACGAATGCTTCATATGTGAATGCCTCCACAACAGCGTCTTTGTACAGTCTTTGATGGGTGTCGTTCCCCAGCTTCTATGCATGTTTTTGGTTTCTCTGGATTCACCCCCATTCAAAGACTTTGGCACTGATATATTTCATATCTTGACACTTCTGGGTTAGCAAGTCGATCTACATTTGCTGTTCAACTATCTCGCGTGTGGATTTGACGTTCTGGTGAATGACAGTCCAGAACCTGGCATAATCATCCATAGCCTTGTATAAGCCCTCAACATCAGGGTTATGGTTTATGAGGAAGTCGACCCTTGACCTGAGGTCCACCACCTCAATGACTAGCTCAGCCTCTCTTTGCTTAGCCCTTTGGACCTGTTTCCACAAATCCTCGTTAACATGCTTACACTCCCACAGAGAGCGTGCTGAGTGCAAGATGCACTTGTGAGCCTTGTCGAATATGTGAAGAGGCACTTGGGTCATGTCATGTGAGTGTAGGCATGGCACTAATTCTCATGGGTCAAGCCAAGTCCCATTTGAGCTGAGAGGCTACGTCAACATGAGGAATGAAGCAATCGCATTAGCATAGCAAAATCAACAAACTCAAAAAAAATTAGCAAAACAAAATAGGAGCATTTAATACTTCCACTTACCCACACCAGGGTCCACCTGCTGAAGGAATTTGATCATGTCGTTGACAAGTCCCTGCACAAACGTAAACTTGTCAAGGATCTCGGCCCACGACTCCGCACGAATTGGAGGAGGTCCCATGGCATCAACAGTAACACCTATTACACGATTAAGCATGTCAGCAATGGCCAAAATGGACTATGATAGGGTAGACGTCCCACCGACTCAGCAGTACCCAACTGCGGTCTTTCTTCTTGCTGATGTAGGATGATCGTGGTAGCCTTAGTGGAGGGCCCTGCCAAATCCTTACATCCCCCTTCCTCATGCACTGGTGCCTTTCCTTTTAGGAGACTAGCATCTTTTTTATTTAAGGGGGACATCCCCTTATTGATAGGAGGCTCCCTAATAACAAGAGCCCCTACCCTAGAAACAGAAGCTCCTTTATTCTCGACCGGCCCCCTTTCCTCCAAAACTGGGGCCTCCGCATCCTCATTCGTTGCCATTGTCTTAAGAGCTGACACTTCCTCATCGTCTTCCTCTTCTTCTTCTTCTTCCTCTGCAAAGAAGCATGTTTTTGTAAGTCTAACACAAGTGTGCTCAAAATAGGTGCTACGCTACGCTACACTGCCTAGCGTAGCATAGCGTAGCAAACAATAGCAAAGTAAGAATTATGTGAAAACATTTACCAGTGGATGGTTGCATCCTCTACAACTTGAGTAGCAATCTTCATCCCTCCTCTTCGTGAAGGGTTTCCTTGGTCAGGGGAGGTCTCTTCCTTCACAACTCCTTGGGCAAAGTCTCAGCTATGAGATGTTCACCCCATGTCACGCTACCGGTTATGATAGGGGATATCTCTCTTACGTTGTCCTAGCCACGAATGCTACAAACTGCCAAATCTTTAGTCATTACAGACAACAACTCCCCAACCATTTTTGGGGGATCTTGGGCTCACATAGTCTGGAGGACCTATCGAATCCATGACTTGGGAATTTGGTTGTGATCTCGCACTCCATCCTCCTGGACCACTAGAAACTCCATGAAGCACTTCAAATAGCCTATGTAGAAGGCATAGTGTATGTTAGAGCAGGACTCCGTTTGCTCACAGAGCCCCAAAATATCAGCCTATAAGCCACTACATAGGAAACTAGCCCAGTTGTAATAGGCCCCTCCTTCCATAACCTCCCGAATTACCCAAGCCTTCTCAAGCCCTAGGACCTTCCCTTGGGTGAGTAGTTGGGGAAATGTGCTAGCACGAAAGATCGGGTAAATCCCCATGGCAAGGCCATCCTTAAGCTTTTCCATGGGGAACCATTTTCGCTCCTTGGTGAGCCTCAACCACTCCTCGATATGTTGCTTCTGAAGAGTCAACTCCTACTTGCTCTTCGACACTATGGAGACGCGATCGGTAAGAAAGCCAAACAGATCTGTAAATAGCTGCTCATTGATTTCAATGACCACCCACACGCCCCGCATGTATGTGTGAAAAGGTCCCACCCTCCTAGAGAAGGAGTTGACCAGGAAAGCATCTTAGCAGCAAAGACGCTTAGATTTGGAACTGCCCCGCCTTTCAGACTTTCTTGAGTAAGGAGTCTAGGGTCCCTTGTTCCAACCAACTCTGGCTCACCGCTACTTCATTGTATTTGAAGTAGATGTTTGCCCCTGCCTCTCGTTGGTTACCACCATCACCTCACAAGGCTTCTTCACCCCTACAAAAATTTTCACACAATGCACTTAGCATAACACTGCAGAGAATGCAAAGATTACAAAAACACTTGAGCATGCGGTGCCTACCTTTTGACCCACTAGGTCTATATGGTAATGGGAACAATGGGAGTTCAATCAAAGCCTCTTCAACCGTGACCTATTTGAAGGGCTCTTTCCAATCCTTATCCATCTAACCCTTCTCCCTACATTGATTGTAGAGAATGTAGAATGTGCATAGGTAGGTACAATACTCTCCCCTACACTAACCAATCACACCCGTCCATAGGTTCTTGGTAGAAGCAAACTCCTATAGGGCTAGTTGCACGGTAGCCAGTAGACCCAGTTGTTCGTGAACCTCATCATCATCAATATAGAACCTAGTGATAAACACACACCATTAAGCCTTCGTCCAGTATGGCTAGTGTTGCACAACAAAGCAAAGAAAAGATGCAAAACTCACCTACTAGCACAATAGACAGTCCCCTATGGGTTCTGAAAGTATGTCACCATGTGACGTGCAAGAAACAATGTGTTGTACTGGTGGTAGCAGTTGTATTTTGGCATGTCCCAGATCTAGGTTAAATGCCTTAACCCTTTTGAGTGTTGGCTGGATTACCCTCCCTGCCTGCTCATGATTGCCTCGTCAAAAAAATATCTCAGGATGGCTCGACTTACCCCTAGCAACATGGCTTCTACTATGCCGGATGACTCCTTCTCCTCTAGGGAAGACCAAACAATCACACTAAAGTGGTTAAGGAACTGCAAGAAGTCTTGTGCCCCTGTTCTAAACCAAATCACTCGATCTTCCAAACTTATTGGGGGATGAGGAGCGTTGGCCATAGGTCTACTCACATGGCATAGGACCCCTCCAAGGTCCAAAAAAATCAACCGAGACCTTGGTCCCGCCCTACACAATGCAATCAGCAAATATTAGCATCACACTTGAACACAATACATGAGAAACATAGCAGTGTCTAGCAGCCCGTACATATAGCATAGCATGACCCTCTACCCGTACATAGCGTAGCAAGAGCATAAAAGCTTAGTGTAGTAGGAGCATGAAAATAGCCTAGCGTAGCAACAAAACAATCGATGATACACCCTAACAAAACATGTGTCACATTGCCACATCACACCATGGCCTGGCCCCCTCAAGGATTTTATGTTGCAACATGCTAAGGTCAAGAAATTTAAACTTCCCTAGACCCCATAGTTGTAACAACCACGATAGTGGTAGTTTCAGCAACCTTGCATGCAATCACGATGCAATGTCTATGCATCTGCCATGGCCGAAACGGCGACCGTTGTGGTGCAAAGGCCAAAATGAGACAACCACAGAAAACATAGATAACCAAGAATGGACATAAACAAATAGGACACAAAACAAGAGCAGAAAATAGTAGAAAGCACAACACAAAAAAGGCAAAGAGGACAGAGTAACTTACTGGGTTAACGACATGCTCTACCGTGTTGCAACGCATGCTTGTGGTGCATGCCTCAGGGTCTTCTTCACCTCCTCAACCTTTGCTAGCACCAAATGAGTCTTAGAAATCATGGTCCTACTTGTAGATTTATGCCCTTTGCTATAGAAATTCACCTTGCTAATCGGTCAACACAATTGCTTCGCGCTCTGAAATCACCTTGTGCTCCAATGAGGACTCTACGCTCTTATAGTGAAAATAGAAAAATTACGAGGGTTTAACCCATATTTATTGCTGCAATGGCAAAATGGGGGAACTGATCCCTCTCTCTCTCTCCAATTAATGCAAAGCGTATTGTGCAACATAGCATGCTCGCCACGACATGATAGCACTATTAACATTTAAAGCCTTGGCATGCTTCAAGCCAACTACTCACCTTCCCAAAAACAAAAAAAATAATATTTGTTTTCGATTAAGGGTCCAAAAAGACCTTAAACTAGCAATCCTAGCGTAGTTGCACCCCTCAGGGTCCAAAAGACCCCAAATTAGTAGTTTCAACCTATTACGTTCATGGTCTGCAAATAACGTTAAAATAACAACACCACATGCTTACAACTGCAGTTATCTCATCCTCCTCCACATAGGCAGTATCACATTTCCTAGTGGTTTCATGTTTTCATTTTCGCACTGGAAGTTCGATACTTCTCATACCCACAATTTCCTGTTTCGCATACCATTATTTTGCATATTAAGATCTTGCATGTTGCAATATGGTAGTCCAAAATGACACTAAACTAGCAGTTTGGCATTTTCATATTAACAGTTACATAGCTTCGCACTTTACATCAACAATTTTATACCTTTAGCAATTCTGCACTCATGTGCCTTGGCGGTCTGCCACGACCTTAAACTAGCAAACTTTCAATCTTTACATTGCCACACTTAGCAAGTTGCATCTCGACATTGCTTTGCAGATTTTTGTTTCACACAATCTCTAACACCTCTTAACTAGGCTTTCATATTATGATGGTAGGTCAAGCGAGAGATGGGAATCCATCGTGGCCTTTCCACACCTTTAACATTAGCAGGGCCAGAAGGCACGCTCGCAAGATAGTTGAACCCTGACATGATCGACTGGGGGTCAACTACGACTAGCACTATAGCAGCCTTAGAAGCATCCCCAGATTGGCCTAGGCACCTGGTCCAAGCCCTAGAATTAGAGGCCAGGGATGTAACCTAGGATCCTCTTGTCGAGACACCTGTGACCACATCAAAAGGGGGAGGTGAAAATGTTAAGACTCAGCTCCCTCCTAGACACACAAACACATAAAAGCATAGCTAAAATTCTGCAAGACAACATCGATGTCTTCACATGATCGTATAATGACATGCCAGGTCTAGATCTGTAGCTAATTTAGCACAACATCGTCCTAGACCCACACGTGAAGGCAGTTAAGCAGAAAGCTTGCAAACTTAAGCCAGAAATTGCACTAGTTGTGAGGGATGAAATCACTAAGCTATACCAAACAGGTTTCATCTCCACGGTCGACTATTCAGAATGGGTATCCAACATCATTGTGATTTCGAAGAAGAAAAGAGGAATACGAATCTGTATAGATTTCCAAGACTTGAACAAGGTAACAATCAAAGACAACTTTCCACTCCCAAGCATTAATCAACTCATCCAAACCATGGTTGTCCATGCTCTACTATCCTTCATGGATGGTTTCTCCGGATACAACCAAATCTGCATTAACCTAGAGCACCAGCTGTCAACAACCTTCATGATCCCATGGGGGACCTTCTGCTATACCATGATGCCTTTTGGGCTCAAAAATGCTGGAGCAACCCACCAGCGAGCCATGACTTACATTTTCAGTGGCTATATCCTAGAAACATTAAACAACTACGTAGATGATATAGCGGTCAAGCCCAAGGAGGTAGCTAATCACCCGCATGATCTAGGGGTAGTCCTCAAATGCTGCCAAATGCACGATCTATACCTCAATCCTAAGAAGTATTTTTTCAGGGTGAAAACAAGATGCATGTTAGGGTTCTTAGTATCAAAGGCCAGAATATGGGTGGACGTTGACAAAGTCAAGGCCATCGTCAACCTAGTGCCTCCCACAAACCTTAAGGAATTACATGGTTTACAAGGTAGAGTGCAATTCATTCAAAGGTTTATAGCCAAGTTGACCGACAAGTTACACCCCATGCAACATCTTCTAAAGAAGGGGGTTGACTTTGAGTGGACAACCCAGTGTTAACAAGCCTTCGATGACCTAAAGAAGGAGCTCTCGCGCCTCCCAACGGTGAACCCGCCACAAAGGGACAAGCCTTTCTTCATATACCTTGCCACCTTCGACACATCCATAGCTGCATTGTTGTGTTAGAAGTGGGATGACAGTTCTGAGATACCAGTGTATTACCTGAGCCATGCACTAATAGCATATGAGGTGAAATACAACGAAGTGGGGACGAACTGCCTAGCCCTAGTGTTTGCACTAAAGAAGTGGCGGCATTACCTATTCTGCAGCACATCCGACATCATTTGAAAAAGCAATATACTCTAGGCTATCACCAGCAACCTATACAAAAGTAGCAGGATAGCCCGATGGAAAGCAATAACCATAGAGTTCGACCTGTGCTATGTGAGTCAATCATTAACAAAGGATCAAGCCATAGCAACCCTACTTACGGCTTCACAAGCCGACGACCAGGAAACAATAGACGCCGAGTTCCCAGACAAATACGTTAGCAATGTCAACATCGCCCCGTTGCATTTCGAAGCCACTTTAGACTTCGACAGTGCCTCAACTGTGCGAGGAAGTAGCGTCGCTACCACAATCATGTTCCCCTCTAGGGAAATGCACCCATCTGCTTATTGATTTATGTTCCCTTGCACCAACAATGTGGCAGAGTATGAGGGGTTACT
Organism: Gnetum montanum; assembly: GCA_015680685.1. Lineage (NCBI taxonomy): Eukaryota > Viridiplantae > Streptophyta > Gnetopsida > Gnetales > Gnetaceae > Gnetum > Gnetum montanum. The sequence continues at coordinate 461,574 of MNCI01003778.1, forward strand.
TAGAGGCCTCTTAACTTCCCGAGTGCTACACATACAACACCTGGCAATTTGGGGAGATTCACAACTAGTCGTGAATCAAATCACCAAAGTCTACAACTACAAAGCTATGCACCTGAAATCCCACTGCCACCTAGCAAAAACCCTACTTAAGTAATTTGCGACCATTGATGTGCAACACATGCCATGCAACGAAAACACCATGGAAGACTCTTTAGCTACCCTTACGTTAAACATTCCATCACAATCCCTGGCAAACCTACCAACCTCGATCATAGAATGCACAGAGCCTATCACTCAGGCAGAACACGTGGCATTTGTCAGTGCTACGGATACCCAAGAGTGGTATGCCAACATTAAAGCTTATCTACAGCATAGCGAGCCCCCAGGTGGATTGAAATCTGCCTAGAGAGATGCAATCCATAAGCATGCCTGGCAATATGTGCTCATGGGAAGTGATGTCCTATGCCAACACTCCTATGATGGGATATTGCTAGCATGCGTGGGTGGTCAGCAAGCGAAAAAGGTAGTTAATGAAGTACATGAGGGGTTATGCGGTGGACACATAGCACTGAGGGCCATGGTGGCCAAAATCAGACACCTAGGGTACTATTGGCCCTACATGGAGCATGAATACCTGTCGAAAGCCAAGACGTGTGACATGTACCAAAGATACGCAAATCTCATACACATAGCACCTACAGACCTGCACCCAACGCAAATCACGTGGCCCTTCCAATGATGGGGATTAGACCTCATAGGGCCCATCATGCCTAAGTCCTCCATGGGGAATAGCTTCATTATCACTACCACAGACTATTTTACCAAGTGGGTGGAAGCTATTCCCCTAAGAATGACGACGTCTCAGCAAATCTACCACTTCATCCTCGACAAAATTCTGATAAGGTTTGGGATTCCAATGACTATTATGATCGACATTGGACCACAATTCAGTAGTATGGAAACTTGAACCTTCTGTAGCAATCTAGGAATTAAACAATCATTTTCTTCCCCTTATTATCCACAGGCAAACGGGCAGGCGAAGACTACAAATAAGTCCATCATCAACTTGTTGAAGCGGATGCTGAACAATGGCAAGAGGCAATGGCACAAGAAAATCCTCTACATCCTCTGGGCCTATTGAAAGATGTGTAGAACTACAACAAGTAAGACCCCTTACAATCTCGTTTACAGATCTGAAGTTATATTGCCTCTTGAGTTGTAGGTACCCTCACTTCAGATGATCCTATTTGACGTCATGAGTGAACCCCAGAACAATGAATCGTGAACCATTGACCTCGATTCAGTGGAGGAGGAATGTGTGTAGATGCTGAGATGAATCGAGCACTACCAGAGCAAACAACAACAAAAGCACCGTGCAAACCCGCATCAACGACCAGTGTAGAAAGGAGACCTCATCCTCAAGGCTGTCTGTGAGCACGTGAGAAAATTCTTAGCCAACTAGGAAGGTCCTTACGTGATCATCAAAGCCTTCGAAAATGGAGCCTTCAAACTGGTAGACATGGATGGCAACAAGTTCGTCAACTCGGTGAACCACTCGTAACTCAAGTTGTACTACGTCTGAAGTATAATGGCAATAACAAGCACCATCTGCTATGATGATAAACTGGCAATTGCACCAAGCACCATCCGCTACGACGATAAACTGGCAATAGCATCGTGCAGCATCCATAATGATGATAAACTAGTGGCATTGAGTAGTGCTCGCTACGGCATAAAAATGGCGGAAACCATCTACTACGATGTAGAAATGGTACTGTTAGTCCACTATGACTATAAATTTAGCATTGCACATCTGCTACAATGATAAAATGGCATGTACGATCTGCTGGGACCTTAAACCAGCACAACGGTCCACTAGGACCTTAAACCAGCACACGGTCTACCAAGACCTTAAACTGGGTTCACGTCGCATTCCTAGCATGCACTAGCATCAAATACACATTGAATAAGTGGGTGTGATGCTAATGTGTGGGTGGGACATCGTAGCTCTAGAATGCTATTCACGACACACTGAGAATGCAGTTTGGGACACACACGATGTCGCCACCCTTGGCAACATGCTGACCCTTCAAAGATGCCATATGGCATCACACTGGCCCTTCGAACCTACCGTCGCCACGGCCCATTGCCCTGACGGTAGTTCCTGGGCTAGTTCCCACATCTAGAGTACCAGCAGTATTATGGCCCAGCCATAATATTGTTACTCTCTAGTCCCCTGCCAACGTCTCGACCCGCACGATGTTTAGCTCTGTGGTAGCTAATCCCATAGCTAAACTAAGCATGCATGCCTTTGGTGGGGATTCCAATGCATCCGCACCCATAATGACTCCCAATGCCTCGGAGGCCAACTCCTCCACACCAGTGCTGCCAAGGCCACTGCTGGCCTTCCTGCTTTGGGCATCTCACACCAGCGATGATGCCCAAGAGTCACAACAATGTTAGATGCCAGCAAGACCTTTTCGTTGCATATACATCTCGCCACAACAACAAATGCTATAGCATCACAAAGCAAGTACCTCGGCTAGCTTGGCTACTACAAAGTGAAAACTCCCATGGTGCGCGTAACACAACTCGTCACCTAGGGAACACAGTGCTAGTTCCATGGTGTGTGTAACATAGCTCACCACATGAAACACATTGGTAGGAAGGTCAAAACTCTTCACGGATGTAACGCAACTCATCCTGTGAAGGAAGTACCCATCCTACGAGAGGTTGAAGTACAGCGCCAGCCAAATATGAAAACGTGAAGGAGTCCCTCAGAGCATTCTGATGAGGGACTCTACTAAACATCATCTTTTCTCTCTACCTTAATGTCTACAAAACCAATGCAACACTCTCAAGTGCGGCCAAGCAACGTTTCGACACTCACCAAGCAACAACCTCAGCATCTCGCCTGTTACGGTGTTTCATATTCTTTGCTGATGTCTATCGAGCCTGTTCTCTAGACGTCGACAAAGAGGGGCCAATGAAACACCTCAAAAAATGTAAGATCATTTTAGCTTCACCAAGCCTTGTAATCTGCGCAAGCACTATGATAGTTCATCAGGAGGAGAATGCTCTAAGTCTGGGTCGGCCAGTTCAGCAAATTTTCTACTTTAGGTGTAAACAGGCTCTACGGCTCATCCTACTTGTCCACCTAAGTAGCCTGCCTGGTTGACAACCTACTCAGAAATAGCACGGAGTCGGAAGCAGCATTCTGGGTGCGCTAGGAATAGTTCGACAAATTTTCTAAGTTATGAAGTCTACTACGCTACGCTACGCCTTGCCATGTAGTGTAGTAAGCTTCAGAAGACAATTGTAGAATGAAGTGCCACGCTACGCTACGTCACATAACGTAGTGTAGCATGGTAATAACTTCACCAACAGTTCCCCACGCTCAATTTCAAATCCTTCACCAATGTCCCTTTCTGCCAGGAAGCGGTGGACCATGTTTGCTGCTACGTTACACTGAGCTACAAGGTGCAGCGAGGTATAGCAATCTTGCAGAAGAGATAGAAGGCATCTTGAAGGGCGAAAATAGCAAAGTTCATGAGACATGCATCGTAGGAAGCAAAGTTGATAAATCGGCAAAGCTTTCACGACTAAGGCCATTTGCTACACTACCTAGCGTAGCATAGCATAGCAAGCATGCATCGCACATGTAGCAGAACGAATGACAAGATGGTATGCCAAGCATTCTATGTTACAAAGCACAGCAAGGCATGCGGGTGGTTGTGCGACATCAATGCACTTCACCTAATTGGACCATTGGCACAAGTCTCCAGACGCTGACAACGTAATTATGGCGTCGTAGGTTTATAGTTATCGCATAGTAGGTTCGCATTACAATGGTCTTGTAGGTCCAATGATCATATGTGGCATGTGTGCGCTAGCAGGTCAATGTGTGCCCTTTGGCCCTATAAATACCCCGAGAAACAACATTTAAAGGGTGGAAAATTTTAAATGAAACAACATTCAAAGGGTTCGAAATTTTCTAAAAAATAGCATTCGAAAGAGGTCCAATCCCCGGTTTAGTTGGCACTCTTTCGCTAAGTCTCCTATTCTTTTCTCTGGCACTCAATCTCTCTCCCTGACACATTGCGATAACATTCTGATATTTTGTTCTATACCCTTTCTACCACCTTGGTAGGATCCCTGTATTGTTAGCACCCAAAGCTGCCCCAAGCGCACAACCTGTTCTATTCTCTATACACCCTAGTTACTCTCGGGATCTCTACACTTCATCACGTTGTGCAACCGATTGTATCCACCTTGATAGAGCAAACTTGTAGCTTCAGAGTGGTGCATGTTTCTAACTACATTTTACTTTATTTTTTGTTTATTGTCTCATTCTGCACTATTCTTTCTATTTTATTCATTTTTAAGCATTACTTCGCATTTCTTTTCTATTTCAAAATATATATGTTGCAAAAGGCTATATAGATGTTGATGTAAGTCCCTGTCTGATTAACCAAACCATTCAGGACGTCCCATATCCGCACACACCTAGCACAGAGGGTCGAAACTATCACACCCATCGACCCCTTAGTGTTTTTTCATCCACCAACATTTTTGATCGCTACAATTCTCCTATGGATAATAGGGAAAGGAGAATGATTTCTTAATGCCTATAATGTTATAGAAGGTTCAGGTTTCCGTACTACTGAACTGTGGCCCATTGTTGGTCACAATAGTCATTGGAAGCCCAAATCTGGTTACGATGTTTTCCAGGATGAAATGGAAGATTTGCTAAGATGTCATCTTCCTCAGGGGAATGGCTTCCACCCACTTAGTAAAGTACTTAGTGGCAGTGATAATGAAACTATGCCCTGTGGAGGACTTAGGTGTGATAGCCCCTATGAGGTCTAATCCCCATTGTTGGAAAGGCCACATGATTTACGTTGGGTGTAGGTCTGTAGGTGCTACGTGTATGAGATTTGCGTATCTCTAGCATGTGTTGCACATTTTGACTTTCAACAAGCAGTCACGCTCCATGTGGGGCCAGTAGTACCCTAGGTGTCTGATTTTTGCAGCCATAACCTTGGGTGCTATGTGTCCATAGCACAGCCCCTCATGCACTTCATTAACTACCTTCTATGCTTTCTTGCCACCCATGCATGTCAACAATATCCCATCTTAGGAACATTGGCATAGGGTGTCATTTCCCATGAGCACGTATTGCTGGGCACACTTATGAATTGCATCTCTTTGGGTAGATGTCAATCCACCTGGGGGTTTTCCATGCTATAGATAAGTTTTAATGCTGGCATACCACTCCTGGGTATCTGCAGCATTGACAGAGGCGACGTGTTCCACCTGAGTGATAGGCTCTGCACATTTTGTGATTAAGGTTGGCAGATTTGCTAGGGAATGTGATGGAATGTTTAATGCAAGGGTAGCTAAGGCATCTGCCATGGTATTCTCATTGCATGACACATGTTGCACATTTGTGGTTGCAAATTACTTAAGGAGGATTTTTGCTAGGTCGTAGTAGGGTTGTAGGTGCATAGCCTTGCAAGCATAGACCTCGGTGATTTGATTCACAAATAGTTGTGAATATCCCCAGATTTCTAGGTGTTGTATGTGTAATGCCCAGGTAGTTAAGAGGCCTCTAAGTAACCCCTCGTATTCTACCACATTTTTGGTGCAAGAGAATGTAAAAAAATAAGCGGATGGATGCATTTCCCCAAAGGGGAATGTGATGACCATAGCGGAACTACCTCCTCGAGTGGTTGAGGCACCATCGAAGTGTATAGTTACTTTGAGATGCGGGGACAATGTCAACATTGCTAACGTGATCTTCTAGGAATTCACGGTCTATGGTTGCCTGGTTGTCGACTGGCGAGGCCATGAGTTGGGCTGCTATGGCTTGACCCTTTGTCAACGATTGACTTACATAGTGTAAATCGAACTCTGCAATTATTGTCTTCCATCGGGCTATTTTGCTACTTTCATATAGGTTGTTACTGATAGCCTGGAGTATATTGCTCTTGCAAATGACGTTGATAGTGCTGCAGAATAGGTAATGCTGCCACTTTCTTAGTGCAAACACTAAGGCAAGGCAATTTCTCTCCACTTCATTGTATTTTTCTTCGTGTGCTATTAGTGCATGCCTCAGATAATACACTTGTATCTCAAAACCGTTTTCTCACATCTGACATAGCAGTGCCGCTACAGATGTGTCAAAGGTGGCGAGGTAGATACAAAACGTGTTATCCCTGTGTGGTTGATGCATAGTCGAGAGGTGTGAGAGTTCCTTCTTCAAGTCGTCGAAGGATTGTTAACACTAGGTTGTCCACTCAAAGTTAATTCCTTTCTTTAAAATATGTTGCATGGGATGTAACTTGTCGGTCAACCTTGATATGAACCTTCGAATGAATTGCATTCTACCTTGCAAACCACGTAACTCCTTAAGGTTTGTGGGAGGTGCTAGGTTGACGATGGTCCTAACTTTGTTAGGGTCCACCCGTATTCCGGCCTCCGATACTATGAACCCTAACATGCATCCATTTTTCACCCTGAAGATGCACTTCTTAGGATTGAGGCATAAGTCGTGCATTTGGCAGCATTTGAGGACTATCCCTAAATCATGTGGGTGATTGGCTACCTCCTTGGACTTGACTGCTATATCATCTACGTAGTTGTTTAATGTTTCTAGGATGTAGTCACTAAAAATGTAAGTCATGGCTCGCTAGTCGTTAAAGGCATGAAAAGGTTGTGATGGATTTCCATCTTTTGCTTGACTTGCCAACATAAGATAAAAGCCTAATTAAGAGATGTCTGTCGACAGAGATTGTGTATAACGAAAATTTGCAAAACAGTAATGTGATGCAACTTGCGAAGTGTGACGATATAAAGATTGAAAGTTTGCCAGTTTAAGGTCATGGTAGACTGCCAAGGCATGACAATGTAGGATTGCTAAAAATGTAAGACTGCCGACGCAAAGTGTGAAGCTGTGAAATGGTCGATATGTGAATGCCAGACTGCTAGTTTAGTGTCATTTCGGACTGCCAAATTGTGACATCTGGAATCTTAACATGCAAGATGATAGTATGTGAAATGGGAAACTGTGGGTATGAGAAGTGCAAAACCGTCAATATGAAAATGTGAACTGCTGATACGAAGATGCAAGACTACTAAAAATTGCGACACTGCCAATGAGGAAGAGGATGTGAAAATCGCCCATGTGAGAATGTGGTATTGTTAGTTTAACATCATTGCGGACTGCAAGCGTAACAGGTTGAAACTACTAGTTTAGGATATTTTTAGACTGTTAGAGGTGCAACTATGCTAGGATTTCTAGTTTAAGGTTTTTTCGGATCATTAGAGGTGCAACTATGCTAGGATTGCTAGTTTAAGGTCTTTTTGGACTGATCACATTGCGGTTGCTAGGATTTCTAGTTTAAGGTTTTTTCGGATCATTAGAGGTGCAACTATGCTAGGATTGCTAGTTTAAGGTCTTTTTGGACTGATCACATTGCGGTTGCTAGGATTTCTAGTTTAAGGTCTTTTCGAACTCGTAACCAAAAACAAATATACTTTTTTTCGGGAAACCAAACAGTTGGCTTAGAGCATGTCAAGGCATAAATGTTAATAGTGCTGCGATGTCGTGGTAAGCATGCTAAGTTGTACAACGTGCTCTGCATTAATCGAAGAGAGAGAGTGGTAATTTTCCCCCCTTTTATCATTACGACCATAAATAAATAGGGGTTAAACCTTGGCAATTTTGCCATTCTCACCGTAAAGTCCACATTTGAGCATAAGGTAATTTTGGAGCGTGAAGCAATTATATTAACAACTAGCGAGGCGAGTTTTTTTAGCAAAGAGTGTACATCCACAAGCAGGACAATGGCTCGTGAGACTCATCTGGCACTTGCAAAGGTTGAGGAGGCGAACAAGACCCTGGGGTGCATTCCACAAGCACATGTTGTAGTGTGGAAGAGCATACCATTGACCCAGTAGGTTACTATGCTTCCTCTGCTTTTTGTTTTGTGCTTTCTGTTGTTCTCTACTCTTGTTTTGCGTTCTATTCATTTTGTGTTCATTCTTGGCTACCTATGTTTTCTGTGGTCATGTCATTTTGGCCTTTGGATCACTGTTGTCATCGTTTTGGTAGTGGTGGATGCATAAACATTACATCTTGGTTGCATGCAAGGCTGCTAAAACTGCCACCATTGTGGTCGTCATAGCTGCAGGGGCTGAGGAAATTTAAGTTGCTTGACCCTTGCATGTCATAACGTAAAACCCTTAGGAGGGCTAGGCCATGTGCGATCCAGAAGTGTGATGCGTGTTTTTGTAGGGCATGTCGTCAATTGTTTTGTTGTCATGCTAGGCTATTTGCATGTTCTTTCTATGTTAGGCTTTCACGCCCTTGCTATGCTATGTGCAGGTAGAGGATTATGCTATGCTCTATGCATGAACTGCTAGGTGTTGCTATGTTGTGCATGTATTACACTTAGGTATGATGCTATCATTCACTGATTATGTTGTGCAGGGTGGGTGAAACATCGTGAAAATTGTGAATCGGCCTCAGGTGAAGATTCATGAAGCAGACAAAGGTTCATGATAGAATTCCGGGAGGTAGAACGAAGCAAAGCAAGGCAAAACGACGCTCAGCATCAAGTTTCCAAAGTTCCTTATAGATTTTAATTTTACTGTGTTTTCTATCTTTACGCTACATCACGCAACATAGCGTAATGACGCTTAGTGTAATTTCGCTTAACACAGTCCGACATTAGAAGGTGACTTACTTCAACAGATTTGGTGAAGTTTAAGGCCTGAGCAGCGTAATATGCGACTTCTCGCATATCTGGCTAAGTCTTTTGTCCAGGGTCAGGTTTACGCTCTATTACGCAACACAACATAATGAGCTTCAAAAAAGTCAAAAGAAAAGTCCAAGGGAAGCACAACAGACCAACCCCTTTCTTTTTGCAGATTGATCGCCTTACACTCGTTACGCTACGCAATGTACGTAAGCATAATTTATTGTCAGGTTAATCATGTTTTACACTTTGCTGCATAAATGAGCGTAAAATAGCCTGACTCAATATTTCCATGCTTTGTTACGCTCTGCCACGCGACGCAGCGTAAACAAGTGAAATACAGCGTAAAGCCAGCTAAAGCTATTACACATTCGCTATCCATACGCGCAATACGCCGATAAGCGTATTTGTGCATAATCATGGAATGGCTTCAGCAAAGTATTGACAATGTACGTCGCAATGTGATGTGACATAGCCAGTTCATCAAGTCAACGGCATCCGGAAACTTCAGGACACGTGTCATCAAGGCTGTGCCTTTTCTGTATGTTATAAATATCCCAGTCGGCGAAGAAAACAAGGATGGGACCTTTTTTTGGCACATTTTTTAGAGAAGGACAGCAGCTGACATCTTGAACTTTTTGCCAATTATCATCCTTGAGCAGAAACAAAAAACATTCTTGGAGCATTTTGGCAGCAGGAGCGATCACCCCCTTTTGGCGAAGATATAGTTCTCCCATCGGTGATCCTTGGCAGTTTTGAGTAGAGACTATCCAAAGCAAAGAAGATAGATCAAATATCGCGAGATCATCTGGTGAGGTTGGCAAGATCTATTGGCCAGACACAGTTGGTTGATAGGCATCCGAGCTTGACCTTCCTTGCACTCCGTCTTTGGCTTTTGAGGTAGACCGAGCTTTATTTTGCACTCCTTGTTAAACAGTTTTCTTATTATTTTGTGTACGTTTCCACACAAGATAATCGGGATCTTCCCATTGTAACTTTGTATACAAAATACTCGTTTCTTTTGGGTCAAAGTATAGATCTTGAAATCACACATTTCTCTTAGATCTAATTCCCTTTGTCGCGTTAACATTGTCATTATTGCAATTTATTTACATCGTTTTCCTCTCCTTTCATGATTTACCGAATCAGATCATCCCACGAAACGTCTACAATATTCATCGATTTACTGATTTAGTAAGTTCCTGTCTGATCGACAAGACAATTCAGGGTACTATGGATTCGTTTTCTCCAGCACAGCCCTCTCATGGATCCGTGGTTAAGACTGTGTAAACGGATTTTGTTTGGTATTCCAGCTGCCGACATTTTTCTTCGTTACAGTTTTCTGGTGCTAGAAGGAGGGCTTAGGCTCCAATTTGTATTTTTATGGGTAGCCATGTAAGCGATCTTTACCCGTGTTGCCAAAACGTAAACGTAATACCTCTACGGAAGTTTACAAAATCGTGAGGTATAGATCGGTCACAATAACGATTCCTTTGGAATCCTGCAGAGTAGAAAGCCTAACCACGATTCTGCTTGTCCATTGTCTTTTAGATCCAGCCATTCATTGCCACTAATCTGCTTGACCAATGGATTCTTCATACGCAACCACAGCCGCAATGACCACAACTGACTCGGGTGCCACATCTGTGAACCCCATCGCCGCCGCTGGACCAACCTCTAGTGTTATAGGACCTCAAGGACTATCGCGTCATTCGTTGAGGTTACAGGGCAAAGACCCCGTATTTACCGCCATGACCCTTGAGGAATACAACTTCATCTGCGTTAAGATCCAGACAAAGCTTGCCCTTAGCCGAGCCGAGATCGAGGCGAAACGAAACTTTGAGATGATCCACCGAGGGGGTCAGGATTTTACCCCTACTGCCTATGACATCATTCCTCTGATAGAACATTACCATGAAATCATAACACAATTGGTTATGGCTAAGAGTCAGGCTACCCGGGCTATGCAAGAACCTCAGAACGGGGAGGAAGAAGATGATGAATTTGCAGCCCAGTCTGAACATTCGTACCATACTCTAAGCCCCCATACCTACATAAATCCCCTTTTTCTTTACAATGGAGAAGCCGCTCCTCTTAATCCCTCCATGACCACGTAAACTCACGTTCCTATCATCCGCCAAGCCACTACGCAGTCGCCAAGGCTGCAAGTGCAAATACCTCAACATGACCTGGGTGCAGTCTCATCACCCCGCGTTATCAGCATTCCGTCGGTGGTCCCTGCATCCACCGCGTCTTATTTCATCCCTCAGATCCAACCCCAAGACATTCTTACAACTCGCCCGATGAAAAATATGGCACAAACTCTGTCACTGCTGCCCCCTCCAATCCAACAGATCATAGCCGTCATGCAACCATAGACATCCCGCCAACAACCCACGGCAAGTCAGTGGATCATCCCCGCGGCACAACATAACCAGCCTGCGGTGTATGGTGTGCAACCCTTGGCTGCACCCACAGCGCATATTCCACAGATGGTCCCACAATATCCATATCCCTATCCCACGTAGCCGGCAGCGACTAATCTCTCTGCTCAACCCGGTGGGTGGTGGTCTTCGCAGGTACCTTTGTCTGCGGGGATCCCTGCAGCACCACCTGCCGATCAAGCCATTCCTCCATTTCCATTCCTGGGCACCGCTCTTCCAGTTCAACCCCCTACTCCCCCTGCTCAAGCATCTTCATCTAAAGGCTTAGATTAAGCGTTCTTACTTATTCAGACCCTCACCGAGGAGGTTAAATGCCTTAAGGCCGCTAGCTCAGACACTATACAGATTATGGATTTCTATCAAGATGATCCTATTAGTCCAGCGGTCCCCATGCTGTCGTTGCCTCCGGGGATGTCCTTACCCCATTTCACTAAATATAATGGGGAGGGAGATCCCAACGCTCACCTGGTCACCTTCAGATCCGAATCTTTGTTGTTATAGCAGTGGCCTCACACAATCATTCGTGTGTTTGCTATGTCTCTGATAGGGAAAGCTTTAGATTGGTATCGAGCCCTCCCTCGCTCTTCCATCTCAACCTTGGAAGAGCTCCTAACACAGTTTGTGACATGCTTTAAATACAACCTAAATCCGAAAGTCACGTTAGATCAACTCATGGGAGTGAAACAAGACCCACTTGAACCAGTCCAAAAGTTCATACAGCGATGGAGTGCTACTTTGAACGAAATCTGTGAGCCAATCGCGGAGGCCTATTTGCTGGCCATATTCAAAGGAGCAGTTAACAATTTTATCAAATCTAAGCTGTATTATCTTTCCCCTAGCTCCTTGCATCAGGCCTTTGCTCAAACTAAAAGCATCCAAGATGTTGCGGAGGCTAGCAAAGATCCGGCGTATGTCGCCTACAAAAATGCTAACAACAAAGGCAAGGATAAAGGCAAAACAACAACAACAACGGTAGCTGCGCTGGCTGAAGGCGCTAAGAACAAAAACAAGAAGGAACCTACGGCATCACCCGAGACCACGGCTAGTGCGAGCAACACCAGCCAAGACACATATGCCGCTGACAAGCCCCCCAGTCAAAACAAAACTTTGAGCGTAAAGACCGCTCAAAGTATGCAGCCCTCCCTGTCAAACATTCAGAACTGTTGAAACAACTATTAGGGTCAGGATACATTCAGCCTAAGAAGGTATCCGAGGAATCTATGAAGCATCACATGCGTCACTGTGAACTGTTGAAGAATCCTTCTTTAGCCCTACCTGACGAACCACCAGTTCCGAGGTCTTTTAGGCTAGACCGCTTCTGTGGCTACCACCAGTTGTGTGGTCACGACACAGATTACTGCTAGGCGTTGAAAGATGACATTCAACGCATGATCGATGATGGTCATTTGAAACTAGATAGCAGTAGTCCAACGCGTCCGGAAAATCAAGCATTACATGTGTACTAGGATCTGTTGAATGCAAACAATGCACCCTACACGATCAACGTGGTGAGTACAGACAGTGAGAGGAAAGTACCACCCAAACAACCTTTTGTTTTGCGTGTACCTACCAACTCACCAAGGGGGACAAACTTTTCATCGGTAACTAGTGGTGCCCCAAGGCCACCCTTCATCATTCGAGCGCCTTCTTTAGTTCTGACTCAGCCTCCCAGTAATAGTAAAGCCGCAGCTATGTCTGCGCACACGCCTAAGGTGCCTTTCATTCTCAGGGTGCCAAAATCGTCGGCTACCCCTTTTAGCCAGGGGCAAGCCTCTAACACATCACCTAATAAACAAAAGGAAGGGGATGTGTCTAATAATGTGACAAAGAATCACCTTACGCTAGGCTTTACTAGGCCCTGGCCCTTGGCCTCTGTACCTTCGCCCGCACCTCTTGGGCAGGACAAGGGTGCAGAAATACAACCACCCACCCTCGGCAAAAAAAAAGGCAACCCTCCGACCGACGTTGTTCCACCTTGGGAGATTCGTCTCTTGGGGCGAATGGAAGAAGACAAGGGGGACAAACAAGCCAGTAAAGAATGTGATCTGCTCAACGTATTTACGCAGGTCAAATAGGCTCTGAAACAAAAAAACACAACGCTGAGCCTCTATGACCAGATCATGACGTCTCAAAAACACCGTGAGGCTATGGTCCGTATGTTAACTTCCATACCTGTGGAGGAAAGCTTACTAGCGGAGGAGGAAGCAATACACGTTGTCATGTTTCCCTCCAATGCTGAGCGACCTAAACCTATCTTGTTGACCTTTCATGATGAATCCATCAAAGATGATCCTGAGAAAGGTCAAGTGACAACTGAACCCATGTTTATCGCCATCCGAGTCAGTCAATATCGGATCCGGAGGGTGCACGTGGACGACAGCGCTGAAACACCACAAAATTTGGAGCTTAGCACTTGTCCGACACCAAACAGGACCTTGGAACTCACGAACGACGCTGGCTGCATTATCGCAATACTTAGTATTTGCTAAGTACGTGGCGCCAGCGTATACACTCCAACATGTACGCCAAGATCACACATACAGCGTATACGCCCAGCATTCCAACATATACATCCAGCGTATACGCCCGGCACTCCAGCGTATACGCCCGACTCTCCGGCGTACACGCCCAGGTACTGCAGATACATGCTCAACGACAAGATCTCCAATGACAGCATAAATACAACACCGAAGAGCAAGAATTGAAGCAAGTCGGCATCCATCAGCTTATGCGCCCAACTTATACGCCGACATCCTTCGGCGTATACGCCCGGCGTGTACGCCGAACATTCACCAGCGTATACGCCCAGCGCTCAACATCACGTAGTTCACGCCCAACATTTTCAACGTACACGCCCAGCGTGTACGCTGACCTGATGCGGCATATACGCCCAACGTATATGCCCAGCAGTTGTAACATTTTGTATATTTGTAAAGTGTATGCACACGGTCAACGCGCCATGTGTCTCCCATCCCGAGTCTAGCGTAACAACCTGTATAAAACCCCCATTTTTCCACTTCATCCAGACGGTTGGCAAAATCCCAGAGCACACTAGAGAACATTTACGTTGCGCAAAAGAGAAGAAAACCTTCTTACGCTGGGAAGCCCTACACGCTGCGGATCTAGTCTCTTACGCTCCGCTCACCCTGCAAATCGCCCGAGTCATTCCTGCATACGCCGGGGCTTTTCGTCCGCCTTGTGTCCCCCTCGCGACTGCGTTAGACCGGTGCACTGTACTTTAACTCTGTACTGTTTACATTTGCTGTAAGTTCTTTTACAGTTTTACGTCAATTTGGCCCATGCATCGTTTGTCTGTTTACACTCACGCTTCGTTTGCATCCATTTACACTTTACGTTGTTTTCGCTGTTTACGCCTGCACACCATTTACGCATAACCCAGTGTATTAGCATTTTGCGTACGCGCGGGGAAATCCTTGTCTGATCTGCGTGCGGACCACCCAAGGTACTCTGTCTCCGTTGCATTCCAGCTTGCCCTCAGGCGAAGGTAGGGTCTTCTGTACGTGCCCTGCGATCCCGCGGCCTCTGTTTTCCTTCCAACCGGAGACCGACGATTTCAGGCGGTACAAAAATCGGTGCTAGAAGGAGGGCCTCCTTAAAACTTACCCGCAACTCCCAGTGTATACGCTGTTAAGCGTCTACACCGCTAACGGTACGCCGCCCCAACTTCCCTAGCGTTTACGCTGTCCAGTCTAAAAACCCAACCCGCAATTGTCCAGCGTATATGCTGCATAGCGTTTACGTTCTTAAAAAAACCTGCTCTCCTACATCTTTGTTTTCCGTTTATCTATTTTACGCTCTACTGTTAACGCTGCAACCTGTTTTACGCGCCTATCTTTGCACCGGAGTCGGCCTTTACGCTGAACCCGTTTCATACTGTGAACTATTTACGCTGTGAATTTTACCTGCAAATTGTTTACGCTTCAACCCATTGTACGCTCGCCTGTTTTGCGCTATCTTCTATTTTATGCTCTGGCCTATTTTACGCTGAGCTTGTGTTTATGCTGAGTTTGTCACGTTCGTCTGTTTTACGCTAGACACCAGTTTTACGCTAAGTGGTCCTTTACGCTGCAACTTATCTTACATTCTGGTGTTACGCTGATCACCTCTTTTACGCTGTACACTGCTCTCTGTCTTACACTCTTATTTTACGCCGTCCCACTTTACGCTGACCCATCCTGTGCCTTATACACTTTCCAGCATCTACGCTGCCCATATACGCTATATACACTGCACACGCTGTATACGCTGATACCATACGCTATTCTTTGAAGCGTGTACACTGCACGCCACATTACAGAGCAACTTCGTCTTTCCAGACTTACTCCTATCCCTGACATAGCATCATGAACCCTTCAAACAACACCGCTCTCACCGCCCAGACCACCGCCATGGAGACCATAGCTGTCCAATAGCCTGTCGCGCAACACCTAGGAATGCAACCCACAGTGGGTCCCCGCCGATCCCTAAGGCTGCAAGGGAGGGATCCAGCCTCCAACATTATCACCCAGGACCAGTACAACTTTATCTGTATTAAGATACAAGCTGACTTGGCTGTTGATCAAGCTAAACTGGAGGTGAAGAGATAGTTTGAGTTGTATTACAAGGGGGGACGAGAGTTCATCCCTTCCCCGTACGACGTAATTTCCATTCCTGAACAATATTCGGAACTCATCACACAACTCCTCCTTCAAAGGAACAATTCGTTGGACTAGCCCGCACTGGAGCCCCAACCAGAGGATGAGGATGCGTTTGCCGCTCAATCTGAGCAAGGAGAGTCGTACCATACCTTAAGCCCTCAAGCACAGGTCAACCCCATCTTCCATCCTAGCACAGGGGAACTCATGCCCTTACAACACCTTAGATTCGTCCAAGCTCAACATCCACCGTCGGAAACAGCAGCACTAGTCCACGTCCCTCTTCCGAGTGATCACCAACCCAACACCTTCCCACTCGCGCTCATCCCCACAGCCGCGGAAGGCCCATCCCCATAAGTGCCGCCACCTTTCGATAACCTGGGGGCAACACTTCATACCACACGTTCAAGCACATACAGTTCCCCAAACAGCCGTGACCCAATAGGGAGTCCCCGCCTATAACGTGGCAGGACAATGGCCAGCAAGGGGAGCGCCGTTGCACCAAGTTCCCCATCCCTGTACACCACCCCGCACGGTTCCACCAATCAATGTTCCCCAAGCACAACCCCAGCTGTAGCAACACCAACAACAACCCTTTCCCTACCAAGTGCCATCTGTAGCGCTGCTCGCCGCAACCTTTCCACAAGCACCCGCGCAGCTGTCAACCCTTCTACCTAACATGCAACAATCTAGCTTGTACAGTATACCGCAACCCCAAGTCGTTGCGTCACCGAGCACCCAAGACTGGGCGGACGCCAAAAAGATAATGCAAGAGCTTACTGAAGAGGTAAAATGCCTCAAAACGGCCACTGAGGGAGAGTTAAAGGTAGTGGATTTCTACAACGATGAACCTATCAGCTCTTCAGTCCCACCTCTAACTTTACCTAAAGGTGTCCCCTTATCCACATTAACCAAATACAACGGGGAAACTGAACCCAACGCGCACCTTATAACATTTCAGCTAGAATGCGCGCAGCTCCAGGCTTGGCCCCACTCTATCCTCCAAGTATTTCCCATGTCCCTTACAGGGAGAGCACTCGACTGGTACCGGGCCCTGCCAAGGAACTCTATTTTCTCTTTGGACAATCTTTTACGCTAGTTTGTGACCCGGTTCAAGTACAACTTGAAACCCGAGGCCACGCTGGATAGCCTCATGTAGATCAAGCAAGCATCGCTTGAACCTGCGCAGAAGTTTATTTAGAGATGGAGTGCGGCTGTCAACGAGTTGCACAAACCAATCTCTCCAACCTATTTACTTACAATTCTAAAGGGGCTGTCAACGACTTATTTAAGTCTAAACTTTATTACCTCAATGCACGTGATGTGAATCAGGCATTTTTACAGATCAGAAACATAGAGGAAGCGGCTCAAAATAGCCACGACCCGGCATACTTGGCCTTCAAAAATCAACATACTAAAAAGGATAAAGAGAAGGCCAAGACAACTATAGCAGCAATAGCGGGAACCCAGCAAACAAACACCACATATCAACAAAGACCGCCCGCAACCACCACTAACTACTATCAGCCCCCTCCCACAACAACTCCAGAGTCATCATCAGAGAACCCGACGAACTGTGTGCGTAATTTCGAGAGGAAGGAACCCTCTCAGTACACCCCTTTACCGATGAAACCGTCCCAGCTCTTTGACCAACTCTTAAAGGCTGGGTTGATGAAACATAAGCAATTATCCCCTGCGGCCATCCAAAGACATGAACGGTTCTGCCAACTTATACAGAACCTAAGCCTGGCAACGCCGAATGAGCCGCCCGTACCCAAAGGATTTAGGATGGATCGCTTTTGCGACTACCACCAATGCAATGGGCACGGAACGGATTACTGCTTCACCTGAAACAGGATATCCAGTGGATGATTGATGACAGCAAAATCACTTTTGACAGGGCTAACCCCGTCCAACTGCAAAATCAAACCATGGGGGTGTACAAAGACCCCCTGAACACTAAAGAGGCAATGTACGTAATTGACGCGATCTATTGTGATGATGATTCCGACACACCCAACACCATCTACCCCGAAAATAAACGAGAACCACCTAGCAAGCCATTCGTAGTGCATATCCCTCTCGCTGAGTCCACGCCTGCATCTCAACCATCCCACGCCTTGTAGTGGCCATACGTAGTCCAAGTGCCCCCGACCGTGCCCACCCCCAACATCACGATGCGCCAAAAACCATACGTGGTGTGCATCCCTTCGGTCAATCCCGCGGATACACCGACCCCTCATGCTCGGCCTACCCCTTTCGTAGTCCAAGTACCCTCTGTCGTTGCAACAATGGAGGTCCAACCTCCACCAAGACCAACCCCGCACGTTATCAGGATACTTGGACAAATTCCTTCCTAATCATATCCCACCGTCCACCCGCAACCCAGTCCGGCTCCATACGTAGTAAAGGTCCCAGGGCAATCCTAGGCTCCGAGGCCAATTCCACCTTCGCGCAACACACGAGAACGCCTGGTAGACAGGATTACATGTGAGCGCATGGAGAAGGAACGCCAACGGCTAGCCGTGGGGCCACCCAAGCCAACTCCACTTAGCTCCATGCCCATGTCATCATCCAACGATCGACCGAACACGGACAGCAACGGTGAATCATCAAAAACACAAGAACCGCATAAAACGGCAGGTCCTAACAATAATGACAAACCACCAAAACGCGAAATAAAACTATTGGGTCCCATGAACCCACTCACTGCTGATAAAAATGTCCCTGACAGTAGAGACTTTGCGGCGGCCCTGACACAAGTTACTCAAGCCTTAAAACAGAAAAACACTTCGTTAAGCTTGTATGACTTAGTCCTAACATCCCAAACTCATCGAGAAGCTCTAGTACGCATGCTCACGTCAATCCCAGTTAGCGAGAACTTGCCTCCGAGCGAACCAGCCATTCATGCCGTAATGTATCCATCTCACGGTGCCGTTCCTAAGCCCATGAGCTTTCATGATGAGAACATCAAAGTAGACAAGAAGACAGGCGAGACAACAAAAATACCTATGTTCATAACTATACATGTAAACTAATTCAAAATACATAGGGTACATATAGATGATGGGGCAGCTACCAACATTGTACCGTATCCTATCATTGAACAATTGGGACTTACCGACTCGATCAAACCCACCACAACGACATGTTTAAAGTCATTTAGCGGGTCACGTGTACTGGTCAAAGGCATGATAACCTTTGACTTCATAGCGGGAGACCAGTTCCCCACATCTGCTAACTTCCTGGTTGTTGATGAGATGCCGGGGTTCAACCTAATACTCGGAAGACCCTGGTTGGCCCAACTGAGAGCTGTGTCCTCCCCTATACATCAGGAGATTCGCCTACCCTACGAGGGTGGCGAAATCATCATACATGGGGAAGCAGCCCCTCCCCTCATTTCATCACACACAGACAAGGACCAAGGCTCCGGGGTTGAACTCGACAAGCCTGGACAAAAGGACTCAAATAAAACGCAACTGGTGGATAGTAAACCTTCGAATACGGGACAAGAGCCAGAAGCCGAAATACCTACATTTAACACTCCACACACATCGCTTCATGAAGAAGCTAACATAGAAACAACGACAGACACCGAAGCACCTAAAAGTATCGATACTGAAAACATTTTAACGGACGTCTCCTGGACTGAATTGCCATTCAACGTGATCAGNTTACAACACTCGTCCGCACTGGGGCCCAAAACGGCCTTAAACTATGCATCGGGGCCCAAAATGGCCTTAAACTAGTCCAAATCTTGTTCTCCTGTGTACGTATCGTTTATCATTACTTCAGTGCATTGCATTTGAACAGAAAAGCGAACCCAAAAATAGTTTAGTATCATGTGTGTGCAAATAACTTAAAAACCAAAAAAATATTGATTCATGCAATATTGTACAAATAGTGCCTATTTTCTTCAACATTTTCCAGTTACAATGCCCGTATCAATTTAAATTAGCAAAAAAAAAACCACAAAAACACTAAGTTTCCGTGACAGGAGGATCATCTCCTTCAGAACCACCCGTGTCAGGGGCCCCTGCTCCACTGGGGCCAGCCTCGTGAGTATCATCGTCACCCTCATGCTGAGAACATCAAAAACAAACAACCAACACAAAAATAAGCAAATGCTAAACATTTTAAACATTATCCAATAAATTAACTTCATAAAGACAAAACGTTTACCATAGAGGATCCCCCTAAGCCAAACTCCAGCCGACGAAGGATTTCTTCCTCTGGGATGCTGGCCCAATCCGTTCCGTCCAGGCCTAAGTCAACATTTGCCAAAGCCTTGCCTTTGTCAACCGTTGACCAGGTAGGGCATTTCAGAGGAAATTCACCTACCGACACCTCCCCAGAAGCAGTTGTGATGACCCTATTAGGCGATTCCATTTCCACAATTGTGTTTTGGGCAAAAGTATCGAAGGCGGAACGCAAACCCAAACCCTCCACAAACATCTCCAGTTGCCACTTTTCAATAGATAACTCTTTCAGCGACTTCTTGTACTGATGTTTATGGTTCTTCTCATCCTGACCCCACTTGCGAACCTTCGAAGCGAAAGCCTTCCAATCTTGACACTTAAGGTTCAAGAGATCAATTTGAGCTTTGCATTCCGCTACTCTCCGAGTCAGTGACGCATGATGGTTCAGAAGGTTCCAATACCTGGTATACGTAATCTCCGAAGTTCGCCAAGAACGATCTCCACATAGTCTAGCAGCAGCAAACTCGTATCGAGCCTTTAAATCGTCACGCTCCTCTGTTACAGCAGAGACTTCCTTTTCCTTTGCCTATACTTGTAGCCACAACTGTTCAACAGAACGCCTACAAGTCCACAATGACTTAGCATTGTGTGCAAGGCTTTCTGCAACCCCTTCATAAACAGGCCTTGGCACCTATTCTACTTCTGGGGAGAGTGTAGTTAGGCTTTCCATACTGATGCCCTCAGAGGGATCCCATCTTAGTTTAGCGCCTACCCACGCAGAGAACACGAACATTAAAATGGTACACGTAAGACACAAAGCTCCTAATCTTTAAATGATTCATACCTATATCAGGATGGACTTCTTGGAGATGTTCAACGACCTCTTCTGTGATCTCATCCACAAAATCCGACTTATTTGGCATCTCTGACCAAATAAGCGGCTGACGGGTACGGGAAGAACTAACCTCAGCGGTCCCCTCAAGGGGAACCGTCTTCATGGGAACGTCCAACCGTACTGTCCTGGTACCACTGCCTTCATCTAAGCCAAAAACATGAAAATAAATAAATAGAAAAAGGTAGGAGCCACAATTAATATAATAAAAACCAACTAAAAGCGAAGACATACCCTGATCCTTGTCACCTTCTGAGGGATTGCCCAAATCCAAGTCACCCTTGAGGAAGCTACTGAATATTTGGTTGATAGCGTCCGGGTCATCTAAAGGTTCAGGGTCAGTAATCCTCTCTGTTAATAGCTCCGTTCCCCCGCCTTGGCTCTTCTCCAAGCTTTCCTCCTCATCATTTTTCTCTGTACGTGTATCCTCCTCCTCTCTGATGGTTTCTAAGGCCTGCTTCCTCACTTTATCAAATCGAAAACAATAATGACACGTAAGCAATTGAAGTAAGACTTATAAATGAACGAAAACGATGCAATAACAAGCGGATGAGCTTTGCTTACTAGGTATCTTGAAGCATATCTGCTTCACGCGTGGCTGGTTGATCTCGGCGACTTCCTCCGTGGTGCGTTCGGGTCTTTTCAACTTTGACTTAGCTTTGCCAATAGTCTCTTTGATAACCCGCTCTACTCGTCTGGCAGTTAAAGGTACATCTGCTGGCTCCACCCCTAGAATGTCCCGTGTGTGGATGGAACCGCCAGATGATCCTCCTATGGTAACAAACATGGACTCATCGATACCTTTTGGAGCATCCTGTGACTTGGCGGTCGTGTACAAGTGTTTGACCCATGGGCAGGATAGTTGATCCCGATCCCGTAGGACAAACTTGTTGTCCGCACACACCACAAGAAACTCAGCAAAACAACGAAGATAGCCGGCGAAGAAGGAAAAAGTGAAGTGTGATTGTGCTTCGATATTCATGCGCAACCGCACTATCTCTTTATGCAGGCCCGCCAACAAAAATTGAGCCCAATTATACCGCATGCCAGTTTCTAAGATTCTTCGCATGATGCGCACCGCCTCAACCCCAAAACTCTGCACCTGAGAGAGAGTTTTGGGAAACACCCATGCTCGAAACAAGGGATGCAGTTCGTTCACCTCAACAACCTTTGCCTTCCCCTGCATTGAGAACCCCTTGGTGCTTTTCATCACACCAAGCCAAGACTCCAGTTCATAGATCGTTTGGAGCTCTTTGTGAGACCTGTCGAACACTACGGGTAGGCCATCTGCTAGCATGCCAAATAAGTTAGAAAAGAATATGGACGACAAATGAAACACCACCTTGACACCCTTAATCCGGGTGCTGTACTGAGAGACAGACTCATTGAAAGAGTCCACGATCCCTATCATTTTCCCAATTGAGACATTAGGGCTTGGCGTCATAAAAAGTTCTAGGAGGCCTGCATCATCCAAGAAACGGGTGAGGGAAGGCAGAGCACGCTTATGCAGCCACTTCTGCACCTTCTCCACCCCCTGAACTTCATGGACAAAGTCGTCTCAGTTCGTCCCGTCGTCACGGGATCCCCACCGGAAGGTACATCAACTGTTAAAGCAAGTTAAAATGACCACATCAACCTCCTGACCCCAAAACAGTTGAACAAATCCACTAACACATTTAATACATGCTATTACTCACCGTTAGTGGCAGATCCGGAAGTGCTGCCAAAGCTGTGAGGAAAGACTAGCCCCTGATCTGTCCAGTCTTCATGGAGCCACCCACGAGCCTTACACATCGCAAAGGCCCTGGAAAACTGGTTATGGAAACGGACCATTGAACCCTTCGTCTGAGCCAGTACAACCCCGCGAAGAGTGGGGCCCATCATAAAGGCCTCCAGAGCAACGCGAGCGAGGGCTATCCCTTCATCCTCAATCAGAGTCCCATCTGGGTTAGTTTTTGGCCTGAAAATAAACGCATGTTAAAACAAAAACTAACATCAAAGGATGATCGATGAAGCAATGAAGTCAAATGGTCTTACCTGGTTATCCTTTACACCGTGCCAGGAGGATTCTGGAACAGGGTGTGTGCACGGGCAGCTATAAACAATGTATTGTTGATGTAATCCAACCCTGGTGGCAGCAATGCCCACACACGCGTTAACGGGTGGGTTGACTTGGGCCTGTGGGTAGTGCCATCCTCATCAACAAAAGGCCCCTCGTCAATGTCTTCCATGAAGACCACGACACTTTCGGCGGCCCCCGGCAGTATCGCATCGACCACACTCCATGCGGTCACTTCGTCAAAATACGACCATATATCCACTTCAAAATTTGTTAACAAGAAAGCCAGAAATTCGCTAGCACCTTCCTTGAACCAGACCCCCTTGTCATCCACAAATAAAGCTGGGGGCAGATCACCATCCTCAATGCGGTCAGCCCATGCCAGAACCCCGACAAGTTCAACCACAATAAGAAAGCGTTTGCTGTCCCTGCAACCAATCGCAATGTCACAAAATGAAAGTTCGCATCATAAATCGGCAGAAAAATCAAAAATTCAACTAACTGTTTATGCCCAGCGTATACGCCAACTCTACAGCACGAAAAACACAACTTATGCCTAGCGTACACACTGTACACAGCGTATACGTCCACGATTTACGCCCATGATTCGCGCTCAGCATATACGCCGCATACAGTGTACGCTGAACAAACTTAGCACTTAGAGCAATTTAGAATTAGCATATACGATATACAGAGCGTATACGACGATCTACACTTAGCGCAAAAAATGCATTCAATCCAACGTATACGCTGTCTGCAGAACGTATACGCCGACTAATACTTGGCGCAAAGAACGAAATTTAGCTCAGCGTACAGGCTAGCACACTCAGCATCTACGCTGACGACGATCTATTTTACGCTGATGCCCCAACCCCTTCACGCATATGGCGTATACGCTGAGCAAACCCTCGGCGTATACGCTTAATTTCAAGTTCGGCGTGAACAGTTTACGCTAGAAAGATAAAGCGGTATGCCGAGGACAACTGTACACGTATGGAGTATACGCCGAACAAACCCTCAGCGTATACGCCGTCACAAGGAACAGAACTTACGCCGATGACAAACATGCTGACAAAATTTTACGTTAAAACAACGTGAAAAAAAAATGTGTTTATGCCAGGACTGAACACCGTCTACGCTGCACAGTTACACTGGCGTGCACGCCGAAAACCCTCCTGATGAAAAATCCCTGCGCTCGGCATATACGCCAAGGTTGTCTATGCTAGAAAGCACAAACAAAAGCAGAAGCAGGGATCAAGGCTTACCTCTAGGACATCATGGACCACGCCGGCACCTTCAGCCTAGGTAGGCCCTACAGCATAGCCTCCGTCTCTTCGGCGAAGGTTAAGGTAGGACCCTTCCTCCCCAACCCTCCACTTCCTTGCCCTTGCCCATTTCAGAGCATCTACACTAGCGATCCGCGTTCACGCTAAGTAACTGTACGCTGGCGTTAAGAAGTTTAAGCCTTGGCATCTACGCTAGGTTCAACCTTCGACGTCTACGCTCAGGTTCCAGTTCACGCTTACGCTAGGGTATGGTGGTTTACGCCTACGCTTTAGCTGTTGTACGCTTACGCTTACGCTCGCTCGGGTTACGCTCTACGCTGTCGCTCTCAAAACAGAAAACAAATGGACCCCCCTGCCCTTTATATAGCGCCCGATGACGCTGACACTGACGCCACCACCGCTTATGCCGCCGTTGCCTCGTTTTTGCCTTTTTTGCCTATTTTTCACCAAAATCTGTCCAAAGCGATAAAATTTAACGAAAAATTCATTAAAAACAGGGATTATTACATCCTGGTTCCTCCGTAGACCCCATTTTACACGTTTACACTGGTTTAAACAGCCATTGGCCCGGTACGGCCTTAAACTGCCATTTCCCCATCCGCCCATTGCCCGGTAAGGGATTAAACTGCCGCTCACTGCCCAGTAAGGCATAAAACTGCCATACGTCCAGGTGTGATGATAATCCACCATTATAGCATACACATAGCTTAAAAACACCAGAAAACATAAAACTACGCCCTTTTGCTTATGCAACTCTCATTTTATTGGCAGGAATGAGCTCAATGGACTGCCAGCACTTAACCGCACCGTTAACCATCGACGGACCATATGGCACCATTACATGGGACTTTGACAAAAACTTCATCAACTCAAGTCCACTAATGGACGACACAGTCATAGCCTCAACACAGCAAAAAACAGACAATTACCAAGGCATGATGAAATTTCTTGACATAGAGGCCAAAAACATCACTGAAGATCCGTTAGATGAAACCCCCATTACCATGCCTGATGGGGAAGTCAAAATCTTAAAATTAAGCACGCTGCTACAACTGCACTTGGCCCAAGACATTCAGCATGTACTTACGGAAAACATGAAAGCATTCGCTTGGTCTTATACGGACATGCGTGGGCTAGATCCTAGAATTGTCCAACAAAACATTGTTTTGGACCCCAAACTGAGACCGATAAAACAAAAAGCACGAAAAGTTAGACCTGAGGTGGCATTGGCCATCCGCAATGAGATCACCAAGCTTTACCAAGCTGGTTTCATTTGGGCTGTTGATTATGCCAAATGGGTATCCAACATGGTCATCGTCCCGAAGAAAAACGGAAGCATTCGCTTATGCATCGACTTCCGAGATCTAAATGTAGCAACCATAAAAGATGACTTTTCCTTGCCCAGCATCGATCAACTTGTTGACTCGACTACCGGACATGCCTTACTGTCTTTTATGGATGGTTTTTCGGGATACAACCAGATACGCATCAACCCTGAACATCAACTTCGAACAACCTTCATGACCCCATGGGGAACTTTTTGTTACACAATGATGCCCTTTGGTCTCAAGAATGCTGGGGCCACTTATCAAAGAGCCATGATGTTTATCTTTAGCGATTATATGCTACGATCGCTCAACGATTATGTAGATGACATCATGGTTAAGTCAAAAATGATCGAACAACACGTACAAGACCTCAACTTAGTCTTAAAACGTTGTTTAAAATATGAACTAAGACTTCACCCAAAAAAATGCGTCTTCGATGTCAAAACAGGCAAGATGCTCGGATTCATAGCTTCAGAAGTAGGGATGCGAGTGGACCCCGATAAAGTCAAGGCCATTACCAACCTAAAACCACCCAGTAACCTTACCGAACTTCGAGGTCTACAAGGTAGATTGCAGTTCATCAGGCGGTTCGTAGAAAAATTAACAGACAAACTAAAGCCTATGAACCACCTGTTGCGTAAAAATGTCCATTTCGAATGGACTCCGCAGTGTCAAGAAGCCTTCAAAAATATCAAAACAACACTCGCCCGACTGCCTACGGTCTACCCGCCCCAAAACAAAAAACCGTTTACATCTATCTTGCCACTTCAGAATCGTCCATCGCATCTATGCTTTGCCAGAAACGAGATGTTGGAACCGAAGTCCCTGTATACTACTTGAGCCATGCCTTAGTTGCCCATGAAAAGAAATATAACGACATGGAGAGGTCATGTTTAGCTTTGGTTTTTTCTCTAAGAAAGTGGCGACATTACCTCTTCCATAATCAAGTTCACATAATCTGTAAGGACAATGTACTAAGAGCCATAACAGGAAACATCTACGAAATGAGTCGAATAGCCCGATGGAAAGCCATGATAGCTGAGTTTGACCTATACTACGTAACACAATCATCGGTCAAAGGTCAAGCCATAACGAATCAAATGGCTGCTTCACCAACGCATGACCAAGAAACCATAGAGCCTGAATTCCTGGATGAAAGTATAAGCACAATAGACACAGTGCATGATGACTACGATGCTATTTTAAACTTCGATGGAGCATCCACCTCTCGAGGGGGAAGTGCGGCCGCTGTCATCACTTATCCCTACGGGGAGATCCGACCCTTTGCCTATTGCTTCAATTTTCACTGTACTAATAACATAGCAGAGTATGAAGGTCTCCTTAGAGGTCTCGCGACAGCACTGGCTTCGGATATCACACGGCTCATAGTCAGAGGGGATTCACAATTGGTTGTAAACCAAGTTACAGACATTTACACATGCAAAGCCCAACATTTACAACCATACTGTGACTTGGTGAAACATCTAATGCAACAATTCAAACACATTGATGTGCAACACATCTCTCTAAATGATAACACCATCGCAGACGCGTTAGCCACACTAGTGTTAAATATATCGCCCGACATGTTCTATGCCTTGCCAAGCTCCGTAATCAACTGTGATGAACCAATAACTTCCGATACGTTGCCGATCGCATCTGTTAGTACAACACACATAATAGAATGGTACGATGACATAAAAGAGTACCTCCTACGCGGCGAAACACCACGACATCTAACAAATGCTCAGAAAGACGCAGTGCGAAAACGTTCTAGGCAGTACACCTTGGTAGGGGACACACTATGTCGTCGATCCTACGAAGGCATATTGCTAACATGTGTAAGTAGTACCGACGCCCAAACCATAGTTGATCAAGTACATGAGGGACTATGTGGAGGACACATAGCACCAAAAGCCATGGCCACGAAAATAAGACGCTTAGGCTATTATTGGCCACACATGGAATACGACTGCTCCTCCAAAGTCAAAACATGTAACATTTGTCAAAAACATAGTAACTTAATACATGTACTGCCAAAGGAGTTGCACACAGCACAAATAACATGGCCTTTTCAGAAGTGGGGATTAGACCTTATCGGCCCGATAACACCCTCATCTTCTGCAGGGCACAGTTTCATTATAACCGCTACTGAATATTTCATGAAGTGGGTAGAAGCAGCTCCCCTTCGAAAAATGACTTCTAAACACGTGTGCAACTTCATCCTAGAAAACATTGTAACCCGCTTTGGCACCCCTTTGACAATTATCACTGACAACGGGCCGCAATTCAGTAGTGCCAAAACCAAAATGTTTTGTGACAATTTGGGGATCAAACACTCGTTTTCCTCCCCTTACTATCCTTAGAGCAATGGGCAAGCAGAAGCAACAAATAAGACGATCATTACAATACTTAAGAAAATGCTAACCCAAAGCAAAAGGAAGTGGCACGAGCAATTACTATATGCATTATGGGCTTACCGCACTACTCACTGGATGTCAATAGGTAAAACTCCCTACAGTCTCATTTACGGTTCAGAAGTTGTTTTACCTTTAGAGTTACAGGTACCATCATTAAGGATCACACTCTCCGGACTCCTCGACGACAGGAAAAATAATGATCTCTGTATCATTGACCTCGACTCAGTGGAAGAGGAACGTGCACGCGCACTCGATCACATCGAATGGTACCAAAAGCAACAACGATAGTGACATTGACATGACATTAACAAACGCCCAATCCACGAAGGCGATCTCGTACTCAAAGCTGTTCGGGAATACCCAGATAAATTCTTAGCCAACTGGGAAGGGCCTTACGTGGTCATCAAAGCATTCGACAATGGTGCATTCAAGTTAGCTGACACAGAAGGAAACGAGCTCGCTAATCCGACGAATCATTTGTATCTGAAACCGTTCTACATCTAAACATAAGCTCAGGTACGTGGAAGTCCTGGGATCACGACTATAAACTGATACCATAGCAAGTCCTGGGATCACGACTATAAAATGATACCACAACAAGTCCTGGAATTACGACTATAAACTGATACCACAGCAAGTCCTGGGATCACGACTATAAACTGACACCACAGTGTCCGCAATGATGATAAACTTACATTCGTCTGGCATGACAGTAAACTGCCACCGTCACAGCCATCAGGGTCCGCCAAGACTATAAACTAGCTTGCCTCATCATAGTCCTCTAAGACTTGAAACTGGCAATGTAACGTCCGTCACGACGCTAAACAGGCAATGTCCAACGGGTTATGACATAAAAATAACCCACGACAGTCTTCCAAGACTATAAACTGGCAAGTTCACATCCGGCACATCACTCCGCCGCCATGCTCATTCATCACTCGCTTCATTACACCACTTGCTATCAGTCGCTGTCTTCAGTACTACTTTCATCTGCATACAGTACCTGCCATCCTTTAGCACCTTTGTGCCATCAGTCACCATGTAAGTCTAAGCTCGTCTAATCGCTCATGGTTTTCTTGTCTCCTTGGCGTTACGTTTGCAGGATGACACCCGGAAGTTTCGTACAAAGATGCACTTCGTCGTAAGCAACAAGATAAGGCAATGTTCGCAGCATACCTGGCAAGACTAAATCAAACCATTCACTAGTACATCCTCATTCATTCCCCAATTTTCATTCAACTACACCCTGGACACATCCAGTACATTCAAAACATTGAGCAAGCTGTTCCACGCTGCAATACGCCACATAGTACAACACCTGCGCACGAGTACACAAACAAAACAAAGTTTACGTCAAAAAAGGCAAGGCATCCAGTCGCATGGCTTTGGCTCCCTGCCAATAGGTTCCCCTAAACACTAAACATGGGCTCTGTTCTCCCAAAGAATGTAACACATCCTCCCATGGCTTTGGCCTCGCCAACAAGGTCTCTTGAAAAATAACCAAGAGCCTTGTTCCGTCAAAGAATGCACACCGCATGTCTGCACTCCAAGTCTGCTAAAACCTGGCCATTGGCAAAAATTAGCATGCCGCATACTGAATCATCCTTTGTCCATAGTGAATCCCGTGGGCGGTCACCAATCCCCACGATCTCTATCTTCCCAACAGTTACAAACTTCACTATCCCAATCGCATGTACTACTGAACACGGTGCGATGACGTCTCGTCCAAGTGGTAGCAGACAACGTCTCTATCGAGTCGCTTGTGGTGTTTTGCACTTCTTTGTCGATGCTTCTTGGGTCGATTCCTCCAAGCATCAACAAACAGGGGCCAATGAAACACCACAAAATTCAGAGCTTAGCACTTATCCGACACCAAACAGGACCATGGAACTCACGAACGACGTTGGCTGCATGATCGCAACACTTAGTCTTTGCTAAGTACGTGGCACTAGCGTATACACTCCAGCGTGTACGCTAAGATCACACATACAGTGTATACGCCCAGTGTATATGTCCAGCGTATACGCCCGACACTCCAGCGTATACGCCCGACTCTCTGGCGTACACGCTCAGGTACTGCAGATACACGCTTGACGACAAGATCTCCAATGACAGCATAAAGACAACACCGAAGAGTAAGAATTGAAGCAAGTCGGCATCCATCAGCGTATGCGCCCAACGTATACGTCGACATCCTTCGGTGTATACGCCCAGCGTGTACGCCTAGCATTCACCAGCGTATACGCCCAGCGCTCGGCATCACCCAGTTCACGCCCAGCATGTTCAGCATGTACGTCGACCTAATGTGGCATATACACCCAGCGTATATGCCTAGTAGTTGTAACATTTTGTATATTTGTAAAGTGTATGCACCCGGTCAACACGCCATGTGTCTCCCATCCCGAGTCTAGCGTAACAACCTGTATAAAACCCCCATTTTTCCACTTCATCCAGACGGTTGGCAAAATCCTGGAGCACACCAGAGAACATTTACGCTGCGCAAAAGAGCAAAAAACCTTCTTACACTGGGAAGCCCTGCACGCTTTGGATCTAGTCTCTTATGCTCCGCTCGCCCTACAAACCGCCCGAGTCATTCCTGCATACACTGGGGCTTTTCGTCCTCCTTGTGTCCCCCTCGCGACTGCGTTAGACCGGTGCACTGTACTTTGAATCTATACTGTTTACATTTACTACAAGTTCTTTTACAGTTTTACGTCAATTTGGCCCACGCATCGTTTGTCTGTTTATGCTCACACTTCGTTTGCATCCGTTTACACTTTACGCTGTTTTTGCTGTTTACGCCTGCACACCGTTTACGCATAACCCAGCGTATTAGCATTTTGCGTATGCGCGGGGAAATCCTTGTCTGATCTGCGTGCGGACCACCCAAGGTACTCGGCCTCCATTGCATTCCAGCTCACCCTCAGGCGAAGGCAGGGTCTTCTGTACGCGCCTTGCAATCCTGCGGCCTCTGTTTTCCTTCCAGCCGGAGACCGACGATTTCATGCGGTACAGGCATAGCTACAAATGTCATCCCTTATCCCATCATGGATAGGTTGGGTTTGGTCAACCAGGTCAGTCCCTCAATGACAACATGCATAAAGTCGTTCAACGAAGCACAGGTTTAGGTCAAGGGAACAGTGCGCATCGAATTTGTGGCAGGGGATCAATTAGCAACGGATGCCACATTCCTTGTCGTCGAGGAGATGCCCGGGTTCAACTTAATTCTAGGGAGGTCCTGGCTAGCCCAACTGAGGGCAGTTTCATCACCAATCCATCAGGAGATACATCTCCCTTACGCAGGGGGGGAGGTTGTAATACATGGTGACAAAATCACTCCCAGGACTATCAACAACATCGAGGAAGAGCGGGGTTCAGAGATAGAAACATTGGATGATCAAACCCATCCCTGAATCCCTGAACAAACTGAAAAGAATGATGACAGTCTAGCCTGGGCCAACCTGCCATTTCAGGATGGTAATGTAGAAGAGTTAGACTGCAAACCTCCCTGTCCTTACGCACCACTAAGCGTAAAGGCCATAAAGAAACAATTACGAATTAGTGATTAATCTGAATGGCATTCACGCATGTTTTTACATCTTTACTAATTTTGCCTTTTACGCTTAGCAGTTTGCATTGTCAATCTTCTTTCATATATTCATACATATTTACGCTTGCTATTCATTACGCTCTTTGGTCATCTTAGTACAATTACGCAGAAATGTACATTATTATCAATTACGCCTTCAAAATTACACAGATGGCCTGTAATGGCCTAAAACTAGTAACGGCCCGCAATGGCCTTAAACTAGTAGTGGCCCGCAATGGCCTAAAACTACCTCGTATCTTA
Organism: Gnetum montanum; assembly: GCA_015680685.1. NCBI lineage: Eukaryota > Viridiplantae > Streptophyta > Gnetopsida > Gnetales > Gnetaceae > Gnetum > Gnetum montanum. The sequence continues at coordinate 493,469 of MNCI01003778.1, forward strand.
CACAAACACTACCTGGCAGCCCGTGATGGCCTTAAACTAGCAATTCTATGCTATAGCAATGCCAATTATCAATAATATTTAATAATTCCGTTTACTCTTCGCAAATAATGATATAAAGCCAAAAATAGACAAATATACAAATAGCATTTAAAACCATACAGAAAAGCTTAATGCCAACGTTGTCAACGTACATATAACCATTGTTTAATCCCAATCAATGAAATTATGTGTAAGTTACAGTTACGCATCGCCCCTAGTGCCACTGTCACCAGTATCCCTTAGGTCAGGCTCCAAGCCTAATAAATCCTCCTCAAGCGGGCCATCCTTCTTAGAAGGTATTCCTTCGTGACGAATGTCATCCCCACGAAGCCCTTGCTCCAATGTCGACTCCACAAGAGGACGCTCTTCATTATGACGCTCTTCCTCTGCTTGTGCCTCACCTTGTTCACCTTCGCCCTCTAATTCTTGTACCTGCATATAGCAAATCCATTAGCAAAGACTTAACCCCATAATCAGAAAAATTTAGATGCAATAATGTTTAAACTTACTCGCGACGGTCCTGCCTCCATAGCAAAGGGAAGCTATTCTAAACCGACCCATAGACGCTGCATAATCTCATCTTCCGTAAGTTCAGATCATACACCATTCCCCAGAGCAGCTCCAGCCTTCACCTTCCCCTTTTCCACACTAGTCCAACGAGGCGGATCAGGGAAGAAAGTAGGGACAGTAGTCTCGCCCCTGGGAAGAGTCATTTCTCTTTTTGGTGATGCGCTTACTGTCACCTACTCCTAGAACTTCTCAAAGGCTTGAGACGCACCAATGACATCAAGAAATACTCGCAAGCTTTGAGCTTTGACGGCAGAATCACGGTAATGTTGACGATAAGCGATACTTTCTCGCTTATACAGATGCTTGTGATCCTTTTCCTTCTGCCCCCATTCTTGCACACTTGCGCAGAAATCCTTCCAGTCTTGGCTTTTCTGAGATAACAGCTCTATCTGCATTCACTGCTCTACCAACTCCCGACTGGTTTGCACACTGTTCCTGATTGCAGTCCAATAGCGAGAGTAGTCAATCACAGCTGTGCGCCAATCCTCCTCGCCCGTTGCCCATGCCTGCAGGAACTCACATCGTGATTTTAAGTCTCCAACCTCTCTGGGCAGAGACTCCTTCTCCTTCTTTGACCTCTGTAGCCTTTTCCAGAGGTCTTCATTGACGCTCTTACTTTCCCACAAGGAGCAAGTCGAGTGTAATGCACATTTACGCATCTCCTCATAAATGCTGCATGGCACGACCGCCCCGTCAGATGGAGGCTCTGCTGTGTCCAGCTTAATGGGCTCCGTTGGGTCCCATCGAAGGCGAGCTCCTAACAGAAAACATTATCAATATAAGTGAAACATTACCACTCTCTGATAAAATAAACCCATTGACGCAATGACATACTAGCTCCAGGATCGACATGCTCGAGACGCTCGATCATATCACTGACAACGCCTTCCATCAAGGCGAATTTGTTAGGAAACTCTCTTCATGTTCTGCTCACAGAGGCAGACGTGGATGCATCTTCTTCACATGTAGTGTAATTTAGTTAAAAAAAATCTTAATTGTTGAAAAAACTCCTCAAAACATCTGATACGCTTACCACCTCTGCCGGTTACAGTGGGGGGTGCGTCAACAATTCCCGCCTCCTCCCTCTCCTCACACACAAGAGTCTGTGCGTCACTAGTCCTAACAACTGGGGCCTCCTCTTCCAGAACTGGGGTCCCTTCCCCATGACTTAATATCACTTCCCCTACCTCAGGGGTCAACTCCTCCGTAGATCTTGCTGTTCATATCTCATTCACATTTAGATGATTCAAAAGATCCTGAATAAAAATTGCGTAATATAATAACTTTCACCACGTTTCCTTTACACTTACCAGGCGGAGGTTTACTTCGCTAAACTCTGACTTGCGTGGTTCAGCCTGTGCCACTTGCAGGCTCCACAGAGGCCTTGGTCAAGCGAAGCCTTTTATGCCGAGCCGAAGGCTCCACAATTTCTACCGCCAAGCATTTCCCTTGCGAGGCATCGCCAGTGTAAGTGGGCATCACCTCGCCTATGCTGTTGGGGCCTCGCATTCGAGACGCCACCAAATCCCTTGTCATTATAGACACAAATTTACCAATCCCTTCCGGGGGATCCTGTCCATGCGTAGTGCCGAAAATATGGGTAATCCAAGGTTTGGATAGCTGGTCTCGGTCTTGCTGCACCCAGACCCCATTCCTCTGGACGATCAAAAATTCAGCAAAATGCCGAAGGCTAGCTATGAAGAAGGCATAATGCACGTTGAAAAGAGAATCAAGCTTCTGGTGAAGCCTGATCATCTCGGTGCATAATCCCTCAGCAAAATACCTTGCCCAATTGAACTGGGTCCCTTCCTCCATAACTTCCCGCATAATATGGGTCTGTTCTATAGAAAAGAACTTCCCCTGCAAGAGTGTTTTAGGGAATGCCTGGGCTTAGAACAGGGAAAAAATCATCTTGGCAATCTCTAGTTCCATCTTCTCACAAGGGATCCCCTTAGGCTCCTTCTTGGCCCCTAACCACTCATCCAGCCACTCCTAGCAAGGGATCCTCTTCGCCTTTTCCTCTATGGGAAGGCCATCGGAGGGGATGCCGAAAAGGTCTGCAAAAAGCTGAGCATCAATATCAAAATGTACATGTACGTGATGCACGCGCGTGCAAAAGCGTTCAGCCCTTTCACTGAAGGAGTTGACCAGGGTTAACATTTCACTAGCGCGGATATTAGGTGTTACGGCCAAAAATAAGTGCATTAGCCTCGCTTGGCGTAGCTTGGTGACCACCGCAACCGGGGTTGCGGCATGGCCAAGCCAGCATTGTGCCTCTTTGATGTCGTCATAGCAGAAGAAAAGGGTATTCGCCTCGCGGTCGGAAATTGTAAGGGTAATCTCCCGGGATTCCCTGACTGAACCATGCAAGATATATGTTAAAGGACACTATTACGCGACATTCATGATTCACAATTACATCATACAACAATAACATACACAACAACTTTACCAGGTCCAAATGACAAAGGAAATGGAGGAAGTTTCCTCTGCACATCTGCGACGATAAGGGATGGATCCAAAGTCCAATCGTCATGTAACCACCTGATATTTTGGCAATTCTCGAAAGCATCAGCGTAACGGGTGGGATACTCATGAAGGTCGAAGCCGATCTGCCCCATTACACCAGCGCGTACATTGCTAGTAGAGGTAAACACCTTTATTGCTGTTTCAATCCAAGTTAAGGTTCTCATGGATAAAAAACCTGCACCATACCCCATATGTTTATCTTATGCTTCAGACAATAGACATATAATGACAATACTGCCAATAAAACCACTTACCCCCTGACTAATACACTGTGCCTGGTGGGTTCTGGAAGTAAGTCAAGATGTGACGGGCCATGAACAAAGTGTTGTATGCATGGTAATAGCTAAACTGAGCCATTTCCTAGATCCAACTTAAGCACCTCAACCCTCTGGCGCTAAGTTCGCGGTCCTGGGAATGACCAGTGTCAATAGCCCCATCTGTCAAGAACGCCAGAATTCCCTGCGCAGAGCCCACTAACAGGTGCTCCAAAATGGTGCCAGCAATATCTCCAGATAGGTGTGACCATACAATAACGTTGTAGTTACGTAGTAAAAACTGCAGAAACTCCAGCGCATCCTTTCTAAACCATATGGCCTTCCCATGCAACCGAGTTTGAGGGGGAGGCACATTAGGTACGATTGGGTTTACACAGCATAAAACCCCAACTATATCTAAGATGATTAGGACGGGTCTTAACATGATACTGTATAGAGGAAACAATAAACACACCAACTTCTAGATTCAGATTTGCATGCTTAAAATATAGAAAATCTACAGATTACGCTTAGCTATTCATGCCAAAAATTGCCTAAACCCTTGCAACAGTACAAGGTTTGTCCCTGACAACGGTGATAGACCTGATCCTAGTGTATAAACCCTCGTGCTAACGTGAGGTCTATGGTCTAAAATTCTAGTTTACGCAGACGATGCTACAAGAATAAACACTGCAAAAGTAACACAAATAAGCAAGGGGTGGCCTACCGGTTCAAAGGCGTAGGATCTCTCACTTTGACCATTGCCTACGATGCACGCTGCACACTCCCTTGCACCTCATCAATCTTGGCCAATTTTGCATTCTTCCCTCTCACTTTAGGCACCATTGTTGCAGCTCTAACACCTTCGCACTTTCGCACCTTCACGCTTTTGAAAACAACACACTCCAATCTTCTGCTCCTCCTCCTTTCTCTATGTAACAGCTAAGAATTCAAATTCGCGATAGCAAACAGCTTGCTCTAAAGGAAAACTACTTACTTATATGCAAAATTTAACCGACTTGATACCCAATTTCAGCGAGACTTGTCTTAATGCTGGTGTGAGCTGGAACCCGAGGATTGAGGCATTAATTACGTTAGATATCGCACGCATTACGGTCCGAAATGACTCTAAACTACTGTATCTTATCTCCTCGTAATCAGGTCTCATTGATTACAAGTTGTTCACAAAATTTAAAATTCAGTTAGCTTTACGCTCAGTAATGTCACGTCATGTCTTGTACACTAAACTAAGCGTTATTCGTTAAACACTTATCGCATCAAACTTAGTATCTTTCTAATTACTCTTGTATTTGATGATTTTGTAGGATAATTGACAGATGGACAAAATTTTGTCTGCACCGCTAGTTTTAGCAAGCTCACACGGTGAAATCATTAGACAACTTGATCCCACACTAATGGAAACTAACCTAGCCCTTAATGATGCAATCATAGCCATGTCGGAAACATCTCTAGACTGGCCAGAGCAATCAACGTGCATGCTAGATCTGGAAGCTGGGGATGTAACCGAAGATCCACTCAACGAGGTCTTTGTGGTTATGCATAGGGGTGAGACTAAAACTCTCAAGGTTAGTTCTCTATTAGACCAAAAGGTAAGTGATGAAATAAAACAGGATCTCCAGAATAACATCACGGTGTTTGCATGGTCATATGAGGATATTTCGAGACTCAACCCGAGATTAATTCAACACAACATAATCCTAGATCCCCATATCAAAGCCGTCAGACAGAAAGCACGAAGGATCAAGCTAGAAGTTGCGCTAGTAATACATGATGAAATTACTAAACTGTACCAGGCTGGTTTTATCTGCGCAGTTAATTACTCAGATTGGGTATCTAACATTGTAGTGGTCCCTAAAAAGACCCGAGGAATACGCATTTGCATAGACTTCCGGGACTTGAACAAAGCTACAATCAAAGATAACTTCCCATTCCTGAGTATTGATCAATTGGTAGATACAACTGCTGGACATGCAGTTTTGTCCTTCATGGATGGCTTCTCAGGCTACAACCAAATACACATTAACCTAGAGCACCAGCTAACAACGACATTTATGACGCGTTGGGGAACCTTTTGTTACACCATGATGCCTTTTGGCTTAAAAAAATCCGGAGCAACATATCAGCGAGCCATGACATACATCTTTAGCGATTACCTCTTAGGGAGACTAAATGATTATGTTGACGATATAGCTGTTAAGTCTTTAAAGTTAGAATATCATTTAGAGGTTTTGGAGTTAGTCCTTAAAATATGCTCTAAATATGACCTGTGACTCAATAAAAAAAAATGTGTGTTCGGAGTCAAAACTGAACGCATGCTGGGTTTTGTTGTATCGTAAACTGGCATATGCGTAGATCCTAAAAAAGTCAAGGCCATTGTTGAACTGACACCCCCTACAAGTCTTAAGCAATTACGTGGATTACAGGGGAGGTTACAGTTTATCAGGCGATTCATCTCGAGATTAATCGACAAGCTACACCCTATGCAACATTTGCTTAAAAAGGGGGTTAATTTCAAATGGATAGACGATTGTCAGTGTGCGTTTGACAGCTTGAAGCAAGAGCTTCAATGCTTACCAATAGTTTTTCCGCCGTAAAGGGATCAACCATTTTATATCTACCTTGCAACTTCAGACATAGCCTTAGCTGCGTTACTCTATCAAAAGAGGGATGATGGGTCGGAAGTACCCATCTACTACTTGAGTCATGCTCTATGTGCGTATGAAACAAGGTACAACGAAGTAGAGCATAAATGCTTAGCGTTAGTATTTACGCTCAAGAAGTGTAGACATTATCTTTTTCGTAACCAAGTCAACATCATCTACAAAAATAATATTCTTAGGTCCATTACGCATAACTTATACGAAAGTAGCAAAATCGCTCGTTGGAAGGCTATCACAACAGAATTCGATCTGCATTACATTGGCCAATCTTCTACGAAAGGCCAAGCGATAGCTGACCAATTGGTAACATCACCTATTGACAGTCAGGTGACCATAGAGCCTAAATTTCCAGATGAACATGTACATAGCTTAAGCTCTTTCCTGACAAGCCCCAAAGCAATGTTGTACTTCGACGGTGCTTCAACTGTTAGAGGCAGCAGTGCCGCCACAGTTATTACGCTATCACCTGAGGATGTGCGTCTTCACGCTTATCACTTAACCTTCCCTTGTACGAACAATGTGGAAGAGTACGAGGGACTCCTCAGGGGATTACTAACTGCCTGCAAACTCGATGTTCGACACCTGGCAGTTAGGGGTGATTCGATGCTTATCATAAATTAGATCATAGGAGTCTATGCCTGCAAGGCTGCACATTTACAGCCCTATTGCAATTTGGCTAAAGATCTTCTGAAGCGGTTCACGACCATCAACACCCAACAGGTGCCACGCACTGATAACACGCTGGTCGATGCACTGGCTACACTGGCTTTGAACGTACCCTCACACTTGTTCGACACTTTTCCCGCATTAATAATAGATTGCATAGATCCCATCATTCAAGTGGTGCAAATATCCTCTCTGCTCGAGGACAGAACGCTAGAGTGGTACGATAGCATTAAGACTTACCTCTTGCATAGCAAGCCACCGCACGAACTAACACACACGCAGAAAGATGCAATCCGCAAGCGAGCTAGGCAGTACATCATCATAGGAGACAGTACTCTTTGTAGACGCTCTTTTGATGGTGTGCTACTTACTTGCATTAACAAGGACCAGGCACAACGTATAGTTGGTGAGGCCCATGAGGGATTATGTAGAGGACACGTAGCACCAAGGGCTATGGCTTCAAAAATCTGTCGCTTAGGGTATTACTGGCCATACATGGAAAAAGATTGCTTAACAAAGGTTAAAAATTGCGACACGTGTCAACGCTACGCAAATCTTATACACATGCCACCTACAGAATTACATAAGACTCAGATAACATGGTCGTTTCAACGATGGGGACTAGACATCATAGGTCACATCATGCCGAAATCTTCCGCAGGTCATAGCTTCATAATTACTGCCACTGATTACTTCACGAAGTGGATAGAAGCTATGCCTTTACGGAAAATCACATCTCAATAGATTTGCCATTTCATCTTAGACAACATTGTAACCAGATTTGGTCTCCCGATGACTATCATGACTGATAACGGGCCACAGTTTAGTAGTACAGAAACCAAATCCTTCTATGATAGCCTTGGCATTAAACAATCTTTTTCCTCTCCCTATTACCTACAAGAGAATGGTCAAGCTGATGCCACAAACAAGGTCATCATCAATCTGCTCAAGAAAATGCTTGACAGCAACAAGAGGCGGTGGCATGAAAAAATCCTCTATGTGCTATGGGCATACCGCACTACATGTAGGATAGCTACAGACAGTATGCCCTATAGCCTAGTCTACGGATCCGAGGTAGTGCTTCCCCTTGAATTGCAAATTCCTTCTCTGAGAATGGTCCTCTCCACGATTATAAATGAGGCTCAACACAATGAGTCTCGAATCATGGATCAAGATTTAGTAGAGGAGAAGTGAATACAGACGCTTGATACAATCGAAAAGTATCAAGACAGGTAGAGGCAAAAACATCGTCACAATCTTTAGCAGCGTCCGATCAAGAAGGCAGATTTAGTTCTCAAGGACATCCGTGAACCAGTGGGCAAATTCTCTGCAAACTGGGAGGGCCCCTTCTTGGTGACCGATGTGTATGGAAACGGAGCATTCAAGCTAGCAGACAACGACGGCAACGAGCTACCAAATCTTGTTAATCATATATATCTGAAGTGGTACTACATATAGCTACATCTCCAGTGTGAACATCAGGTATGGAAATAATCGTCCACTATGACGTCAAACTGGCAAGAACCGTTCGCTATGACGTAAAACTGGCACTCCATTTACGCGTCTGCCATGACACTAAACTGGCATTAATCGTCCGACATGATGTAAAACTGGCAAGTTGCCACTGTCCGCTACGATGTAAAATTGGTAGCGTTGTACAGGTCTGCCACGATAAAAAATTGGCATCTTTTGCACGCATCCGCCACAACGCTAAATTGGCACTGGTTGTCTGCCATGACACAAAACTGGCGCAGGTAAGTAGTCGTCTGTTGAGACGTAAAACCAGCACAGACTTGTCCCTGGGTCATGACACAATACTGACACCCATAGCACGGTCTACTGAGACCATAAATCAACTTTGCCACTGTCCACTACGACGTAAAACTAGCATTGCTCGGTCCGCCCAGACTCTAAACTGGGACCATGGTCTACTAAGACTTAAAACCAGCAACGACAGTCTACCAGGACTTAAAACTGGGACGCACAAGCTGCCATCATGCAAGTCAAGCGAACGTGATCCTCTCTATGCAGCTGCAAGACAAACGGGGTGGGATGCTGAGATAGCCCCAACATCACTACCTCACTGGCATTCTGCTGATCTCTCGGATGTGCTGAAGGGCATACTACTGACCCCTCGAAGATACCTTCACCGCACCCATTCCAACAGTGGTACCTGTGAGAGGTTAGTTCCGCCGCCCGGAGCCCCAAAGGCGTTCTTATCAATTACGAATTTGGGGATATCCGCTCATCATCGCTATCAGGCCCTGGCTTCACAGATTCATCTGGCTGGTCCTTTACATAACCAGTCAGGTGCACTGAGTCTGATGTTCTTTGGCGGCGATATGCTGGGCCGAGCATCAAGGTTGAAGACTCTGGCCTCGTGCTATAGTTCCTCCTTCACGGCCCAATCACTTTATCTCGCCTTCAATAGCACTTGTTTCAACAACCTCGTCCATGATCCACATGAACAATGACACCCTTTATTTTCTTTTGGTTGCAGGTTACTTGTTACGAGGACATCATTCGAAGGTGCATTCATCTGAGTGGTGTAATACCGACAGCGTTTTGAGATGGCTGCTTAAGTTGGCCTGTCCACTCGGAGGGTGCATCCTTGTGCTCCTCATAATCCTACCCTTAACCCTTGTCATTACTTTTAACTGTCCCATCCACTTCCCATACAAAAAATGTACATACGCAGCACATGCTTTCCACATTCGCATTACAATCAAGTCCATAAGTCGGCGTAACGCAACTCACCTAGCAGACGAAAAAAAAGCGGGGTCAGCAAAATGGGTAAAACACATCTCACCCAGGCTGTGCAAACACAACAAAATGCATCTACGTAAGCTCCTTTAACACAAAATGAAGGCATAACTCCATGCAAACGCAACCGCAGGAGAAAGCCTATTTGCTTATGTGTAACAAAGCTATCCCCACCCATTTGTGTCTTCCCTGAACCTCATTTGAGTCTTCCCTGAACCTGTTTCCTCCTATACCATCCTAGCTCCGATTCCCTCATCTCTGCACCTCTACGTTGACAGAATGATACCTGAGTGCCTATTGATAAATGTTGTTGGTGCTTTCATCAGTCCGGTGTTTCGTATTCTTTGTCGACGTCTTTCGGGCAAGCCCTCTAACCATCAACAAAGAGGGGCCATTGAAACATCGTGAAAATTGTGAATCAGCCTCAGGGGAAGATTCACAATTCAGACAAAGGTTCGTGACAGAATTCTGGGAGGTAGAACGAAGCAAAGAAAGGCAAAACGGCGCTTGGCATCAAGTTTCCAAAGTTCCTTACAGATTTCAATTTTACTGTGTTTTCTGTCTTTACGCTACATCACGCAACATAGCATAATGACGCTTAGTATAATTTCTCTTAACACAGTCTGACATCAGAAGGTGACTTACTTCAATAGATTTGGTGAAGTTTAAGGCCTGAGCAGCGTAATATGCGACTTCTCGCATATCCAGCTAAGTCTTTTGTCCAGGGTCAAGTTTACACTCTATTACGCAAGACAGCGTAATGAGCTTCAAAAAAGTCAAAAGAAAAGTCCAAGGGAAGCACAACAAACTGGCCCCTTTCTTTTTGCAGATTGATCGCCTTACGCTCATACGCTATGCAGCGTATGTAAGTGTAATTTATTGTCAGGTTAATCATGTTTTACGCTTCACTATGATTTGCTGCGTAAATGAGCATAAAATAGCCTGACTCAATATTTCCATGTTTTGTTACGCTCTACCACGCGACGCAGCGTAAACAAGTGAAATACAGCATAAATCCAACTAAAGAAATTACAGATTCGCTATCCATACGTGCAATACGTCGATAAGCATATTTGTGTGTAATCATGGAGCGGCTTCAGCAAAGTATTGACAATGTACATCGCAATGTGACGTGACATAGCTAGTTCATCAAGTCAAAGGCATCTGGAAACTTCGGGACACGTGTCATCAAGGCTGTGCCTTTTATGTATGTTATAAATATCCCAGTCGGTGAAGAAAAGAAGGATGGGACCTTTTTTTGACACATTTTTGAGAGAAGGACATCAGTTGACATCTTGAAATTTTTGGCAGTTATCATCCTTGAGCAGAAACAAAAAACATTCTTGGAGCATTTTGGTAGCAGGAGTGATCACCCCCTTTTGGCGAAGATACAGTTCTCCCATCGGTGATCCTTGGCAGTTTTGAGTAGAGACTATCCAAAGCAAAGAAGATAGATCAGATATCGTGAGATCATCTGGTGAGGTTGGAAAGATCTATTGGCCAGACACAGTTGGTTGATAGGCATCTGAGCTTGACCTTCCTTGCACTCCGTCTTTGGCTTTTGAGGTAGACCGAGCTTTATTCTGCACTCCTTGTTAAACAGTTTTCTTATTATTTTGTGTACATTTCCACACAAGATAATCAGGATCTTCCCATTGTAACTTTGTATACAAAATACTCGTTTCTTTCAGGTCAAAGTATAGATCTTGAAATCACGCATTTCTCTTAGATCTGATTCCCTTTGTCACATTAACGTTATCATTATTGCAATTTATTTACATCATTTTCCTCTCCTTTCATGATTTACCAAATCAGATCGTCCCACGAAACATCTACAATATTCATCGATTTACTGATTTAGTAAGTCCCTGTCTGATCGACAAGACCGTTCAGGGCACTACAGATTCATTTTCTCCAGAATAGCCCTCACATGGATCCGTCGTTAAGACTGTGTACATGGATTTTGTTTGGTATTCCAGCTGCCGACATTTTCCATCGTTACAGTGGGTCTGAGGCCCAGGCTAATTATTTTAGAAATTAGAATGGTCTTGTGCCATGTGAGCAGACCTGTGGCCAATGCTCCTCCTCCCCAGATACGTATGGGAGAGTGAGGATTCTGGTTCAGGGAAGGGGCACGAGACTTTTTGCAATTCCTGCTTAACCACTTTAGTGTGATCGTTTGGTCCTCTGTGGAGGAGGAGGAGGCATCCAACACAACAGAAGCCATGTTGCCTAGGGCAATTCGGGGCATTCTGAGATTTTTTACCAACAAGGCAATCATGAATAGGTAAGGAGAGGGATCCAGCCAACATTCAGTACGGTTAAGTCATCTAGCCTAGATCTGTGACATCCCTGAATACAGCTACTACCACCATTACAACACATTGTTACTCGCATGTTACATAGCGATGTGCTTTCAGAACCCATAGGGGACTTTCTATTGTGCTGGAAAGTGAGTCTTGCAACCTTGCGCCGTTGTGTCGTGCAATGCTGGCTATATCAATCGAATACTAACAGCACGTTTTTGCTACCAGCTTCTTTATCAATGATGATGGGGTTCATGACCAATCGGGTCTGCTGGCTATAGCACAGCTAGCCCTATAGGAGTTCTCTTTTGCTAAGAACTTGTGGGTGGGTGTGATCGATTAGTGCAGGGGAGAATACCATACCTACCCAAGCACATTTTATGTTCCCTACAATCATGCAAGGAGAAGGGTTGGCTGGATGAGAAGTGGGAAGAACCCTTCAAGCCAGTCACAGTTCAAGAAGTTATAGTTAAACTCCCGTTGTTCCCGTTATCATATATGCCCGATGGGTCAAATAGTAAGTGTCAAATGCTCAAGTTCTTTTGCAATCCTTGTATTTCTTTCATTGTTATGCTAAGTGTGTTTTGTAAATAATATTGCAGGGGTGAAGAAGCCCCAGGAGGTGATGGTGGTATCCGTCGAGATGCAAGGGGCAAACATCTACTTCAAATACGATGAAGTAGAAGCGAGCCAGCGTTGACTAAACCATGAGGCCTCAGACTCCCTAGTCTAGAACGTCCAAAAGATGGGGCTTATGGATCTATTCATGGCCCCAAATCTGAGCATTCCTACTGCCGAGATGCTTTCCCTAGTCAACTCCTTCTCTAAAAGGGTAGGTCGCTTCTGCATGCACATACAAGGCATGCGGGTGGTCATTGAAATCAATGACCAGCTATTTATGGACTTGTTCGGTGTTCCTGCCGACAACGTCCCCATAGGGTTGAAGGGAAAGAAGGAGTTGACCCTTTAGAAGAAGGATATCTAGGAGTGGTTGGGACTTGTTAAGGAGAAAAATGGGCTCCCCATGGATAAGCTTAAGGATGGGCCCATCATGGAGATTTACCCCTTCTTCTGTGCTCGTGCATTTCCCCAACTACTTACCCAAGGGAAGGTCCTGGGGCTCAAGTAGGCTTGGATAATGTGAGAGGTTATGGAAGAAGGGACCCATTACAACTAGGCTATTTTCCTATGCAAAGGCTTGCAGGCTGAGATTTTGGGACTCTGTCAAAAAATGGAGTCCCGCTCCAACATACACTATGCCTTCTACATAGGCTGTCTGAAGTGCTTTGCAAAGTTTCTGGTGGTTCAAGAGGATTGAGTCTGGGTCATGAAAAATCACAACCAAATTTCCAGGCCGTGGATTTATTAGATCCTCCAGACCACACGAGCCCAAGATCCCCCAAAAATAATCAGGGAGTCGTTGTCTGTAACGACCAAGGATCTAGTGGCTCGTAACGTTTATGGCTAGGACAGCGTAGGAGAGACGCCCCCTACTATAGTCGATAGCGTGACATAGGGAGAACATCTCATAGTCGAGACTGTGCCGAAGGAGTTACAAAGGAAGAGGCCTCCTGAAACACCGTGAAAATTACGGGTCAGCCTCAGGCAAAGATTCGTAATTTGAGCGAGAACGCGCCTCAAATCTATCTAAGGACAAGTTTACGCTCCATCACGCACGGCAGCGTAATGAGCGTAATAGGCTCCAAGACAGTTAAAGGCGAATTTGTTCAAGGACAAGTTTACGCTCTATCACGCATGGCAGCGTAATGAGCGTAATAAGCTCCAGGACAGTTAAAAGCAAAATCCAGAGAAACACGACGGGTTGGCACTTGTTCTCGCAACGCTTAAACAACTGATCTTTATGCGCGTTACGCGGCGATGCGTGCTCGTGCGTAGGTCAGAATGCAAGCACGCGCTTATTACGCTTCGTCACGCACAGCTGCGTGATGAGCGTAAGTTACACTTTGATTACACTCCACTGCGCGTAGCTGCGTGGAGGATGTATGTTACATTTACGCTGCGTCACGCACAGTTGCGTGATGAGTGTAAAACAATCTTGAGCGCGTTGTTGTTACACCAAGGTTGCGCTCATACATGCAACACAACGCGAATGAGCGCAAACGCAGCCGAAACACGCCTATCATGGGCCTGCTCTTTACACGCACAGCACACAAACGAGCGTGTTGTGCGTAGTCGCAGTTCGACTTAAAAGAATCGCGTCAACAGGATCCGCGACATTCGGGCCCACATCATCAGGGTTGCGCGTGTCGCGGCCTATAAATACCCCGGCTGACAAGTATATAAGGAGGAGATTCGGGGAGTTGATGGGTTGACAAGTTAACAAACCAGAGCACCAGAGCACTTATCGCTTTTTGTTGGCAGCAGATCAAGAGGACAAGAGCATTTTCTAAGCAAGAGAACACTTACCGCCTTGAACAGAGAAACAAGAGCAACCTTTTGGTAATCGCTGCAAGCACCATCCTTTAGCAGGAACAGAACACAGCACTCCTGAGCCCTAACAGCAGATCTACCCGAAGCAAAGAAGCAGAATAGGAATTGCAGAGTCATCTCGCCCAGTTAGCATGTTCTATTGTTCAAAAGATCGACAGACTTCAGAGCTTGACCATTCCTGCACCTAAGCTTTGGCCTACAAGGTAGATCATACTTCTGTCCAGACAGTTTTCTTGTTGTTTTGTGCTCATTTTGTATCCAGTTGTTGGGGGTTTTCTCCCATTGTAATGTAATATACACACAAGCATACATCCGATCCAGCATTGAAACATAGATCTTTGATCTTTGCGACGTACACGTTTTTTCTCTCCCGATTAGCATCTTTTCAGTGTTTTAGCGTTATCTTCGTAGCGATCCATCTACGTCGTTGTCTTCCCATTTTATGATCTCTCACACCAAATCACGGCATGCAAAAATCCATAATCATCATCGCTTTTACTGACCCGTAAGTCCCTGTCTGATCGACAAGACCGTTCAGGGCACCGCGGATTCGTTTTTCCAGCTTATCCCTTGCGCGGATCCGTGGTTAAAGCTGTGTACACGGAATTTCGGTCGGTATTTCCAGCTGCCGACGTTTTCCGTCGTTACAGTTTTCTGGCGCTAGAAGGAGGGCCTTCAGGCTCCGATCCGAATATTTCGGGTAACCCTGTTTAGAGATCTATACCCTAGGCCGTAGACGTAATACCTCTAGGGAGGTCTAAGGTCAATCGTGTGGTGTAGATCGGTCGCAAAGACGATTTCTTTGAAATCCGGCAGGGTAGAAAGCCTTTTGTGCTGTTTGTCAACCTTTCTTTCATTCAGATTCGACTTTCAGTCATTTTTTCATCGTTGATCCATGGATTCTTACTATTCAAACACAACAGCCACAACCGCCATGACCACTGTCGATCCGGGTGTCGCGCCCGTGAACCCGACGGTGACCATAGGGCCAGCCCCCGGTGCAACCGGTCCTCAGGGACCCTTGCGCCGTTCATTAAGGCTTCAGGGGAAAGATCCTATCTTCACGGTCATAACCCCTGAAGACTACAACTTCATTTGCGTCAAGATCCAAGCGAGGTTGGCTCTCAGCCGAGCCGAGCTTGAGGCAAAACGAAACTTTGAGGCGCTCCATCGAGGGGGTTACGATTTCAAGCCAGCGGCCTACGATATAATCCCCTTGACCGAGCACCAAAACGAACTCATCTCCCAGCTGATCATGGCTAGAGGCCAGGCCTCACAACCTGCGGTAGAGCCCGAGCGTGAGGAAGAAGCAGAAGCAGAGGACGAATTTGCGGCCATGTCAGAACATTCGTTCCATACCTTGACGCCTCACACATACGTGAATCCGTTGTTCCCTTTCAACGGAGAAGCGGCTTCTCTGGACTCGGCCATGACCACGCAGACGCACATCCCTGTTCCCCCTCAGGCCAATGCGCAGCCGTCTGGGTCGCAACAGGCAAGCGCACAGCCTTCTGGGTTGCAAATGCAGCTGCACCATAACGCGGGGGCGATCCCGTCGCAGCATATAATTAACATTCCGGTGGTCGGTCTGGCGGCCACCGTCCCCCATTTCATCCCTCACGTGCGGACTCACACTATACCATCAACTCGCCCCGAGGTGTTCCCGCCCCCGCCAACTCAGCAGCATACCGCAACCGTTCCCCCGCAAACCTTTGTCCAATACCCTGTGACAAGTCATTGGGCCAACCCTGCAACAGAACAGCAAACGTATACAGTTTACAATGCACAACCCCCGCCAGCACCTGCGGCGCAATTTTCACGGGTGCTTCCTCGCTACACTTATCATTATGCCCCGCAGCAGGCAGCAGCTAACCCTGCGTCCCAAACCGGTGGGTGGGGGCCTTCGCAGGTCCCCCAGTCTGCAGGGATCCCTGCCCCACCAGCGGTTACTCAACCACCTCCTGCATTCCAGTGGCCAAGGGCTGTCCACCCGGTCCAACCTCCTCCGCCTGCTGCACAACCACCGCCGTTAGCAGGTTTGGATCAAGCGTTTTAGCTTATCCAGACACTTACCGAAGAGGTTCGACGCCTCAAGACCGCTGGATCT
>MNCI01003778.1:520062-576722 GCA_015680685.1 Gnetum montanum
GTTCAAATTGGCAGACGTCAACGGCAACGAGTTAGCAAATCCTGTGAATCATGTGTACTTGAAGCGATATTTCATCTAGCGGCATCTACGGTGTTGACAACAGGTATGGCAGTAATCGTTCGCTACGACGTAAAACTGGCGTTGCACGTCCGCTACGACGTAAAACTGGCACTGATCGTCCGCTACGACGTAAAAATGGCGTTGCACGTCCGCTACGACGTAAAACTTGCACTGACCGTCCGCTACGACGTAAAACTGGCA
Organism: Gnetum montanum; assembly: GCA_015680685.1. NCBI lineage: Eukaryota > Viridiplantae > Streptophyta > Gnetopsida > Gnetales > Gnetaceae > Gnetum > Gnetum montanum. The sequence continues at coordinate 520,324 of MNCI01003778.1, forward strand.
TGCCTTGCATGCGTCTGCCACGATGCTAAATTGGTACAGGGTAACCGTCCACTACGACGTAAAACTGGCAAAGTTGTACAGGTCCGCCAAGACGAAAAACTGGCATCTTTTGCACGCGTCCACCACGACGCTAAACTGGCACAGGTACGTAGCCGTCTACTGAGACGTAAAACTAGCACAGCTTTGTCCCTGGGTCATGACATAAAACTGACATCCACAACATGGTCTGCTGAGACCATAAACCAGCCTGACCACCGTCCGCTACGGCGTAAAACTAGCACTCCTCGGTCTGCCCGAACTTTAAACTGGGACCATGGTCTGCTGAGACTTAAAACCAGTAACAGCAGTCTACCAGGACTTAAAACTGGGACTCATGCAAATCAAACGAGCACGATCATCTCCGATACAGCTGCACAGCCAACAGGGGGGACTGCTGAGACAGTTCCGGCGTTTCCACCCCACCGGCACCTTACTGATTCCTCGGATAAATAGGGAGGCATCTTACTGATCCCTCGTAGATGCCGCCACCGCGCCTGCCGCAGTGGTAGCAGCTCTTGGAGTTTAGCCTCGTTAGTCGGAGCCCCAACAAAAACCTCGTTGGTCATGGCCCCAGGAGTCTCTGCCAATCATCGCTATCGGACGCCGGCTTCCCAGATTCATCTGGCCGGTTCCCGGTGCAACCAGTGAGCTGCACTGCGTCTGATGCCTTTTGGCGAAGGTATGCAGTGCCGAATCATCACGATTGGCGGCTCCGCCCAAGTGCTCCAGCTTAATAGTTACAGTCCATTGGCTCTGGTTAACATCAGACAGCATTGGCTCCAAGAACCCCGTCTTTTGTCCATAAGCAATGGCGTCCTCTATTTCCTTTTGTGGTTGCAGGCTGCTTAACTTGGAGGATGTCATTCAAAGGTGTGTCTATCTGAGTGGCGAAGTACAACAGCGTGCTGAAATGGCTGCTTAGGTTTGCCCACCCACTCAGCTTTGCACATTTCTTCCCAAGACGCGTCTAACCTTAATCCTTGTTTCCTTCTTCCCCCACCACCCAGTTCCCATACGCAGCATTCACATACGCAAATCTTTGTTTTTCGTACTCACGCTAGTAGAGACATCGCAAAAGTGATGCGCAATGCTCCTTTTTGCACGCATTCCTGCTACAATTTGTAACAGAGATATCTCAGATTGACGCGCTACGCTCGTCTGAAAGCATTCCTGTTGACATAAATAAACACACCGTTTGCATCTTCCCCGAACCTGTTTCCAGTTACACCCTTCTACCTCTCATACTCGCCAGCCTTCCTTTTACGTAAACAGAGCAACACCTGAGTAGTCATGGATGAACGTTGTTCTTGCTTCTACCAATCCGGTGTTTCGCATTCTTTGTCGACGTTTTTCGGGTAAGCCCTCTAACCGTCAACAAAGAGGGGCCATTGAAACACCGTGAAAATTACGGGTCGGCCTCAGGCGAAGATTCGTAATTTGAGCGAGAACGCGCCTCAAATCTGTCTAAGGACAAGTTTACGCTCCATCACGCACGGCAGCGTAATGAGCGTAATAGGCTCCAAGACAGTTAAAGGCGAATTTGTTCAAGGACAAGTTTACGCTCTATCACGCACGGCAGCGTAATGAGCGTAATAAGCTCCAAGACAGTTAAAGGCGAATTTGGTCAAGGACAAGTTTACGCTCTATCACGCACGGCAGCGTAATGAGCGTAATAAGCTCCAGGACAGTTAAAAGCAAAATCCAGAGAAACACGACGGGTTGGCACTTGTTCTCGCAACGCTTAAACAACTGATCTTTACGCGCGTTACGCGGTGATGCGTGCTCGTGCGTAGGTCAGAATGCAAGCACGCGCTCATTACGCTTCGTCACGCACAGCTGCGTGATGAGCGTAAGTTACACTTTGATTACACTCCACCGCGCGTAGCTGCGTGGAGGGTGTATGTTACATTTACGCTGCGTCACGCACAGTTGCGTGATGAGCGTAAAACAATCTTGAGTGCGTTGTTGTTACACCAAGGTTGCACTCATACACGCAACACAACACGAATGAGCACAAATGCAGCCGAAACACGCCTATCATGGGCCTGCTCTTTACACGCACAGCACGCAAACGAGCGTGTTGTGCGTAGTCGCAGTTCGACTTAAAAGAATCGCGTCAACAGGATCCGTGACATTCGGGCCCACATCATCAGGGTTGCACGTGTCGCGGCCTATAAATACCCCGGCTGACAAGTATACAAGGAGGAGATTCGGGGAGTTGGCGGGTTGACAAGTTAACAAACCAGAGCACCAGAGCACTTATCACTTTTTGTTGGCAGCAGATCAAGAGGACAAGAGCATTTTCTGAGCAAGGGAACACTTACCGCCTTGAACAGAGAAACAAGAGCAACCTTTTGGTAATCGCTGCAAACACCATCCTTTAGCAGGAACAGAACACAGCACACCTGAGCCCTAACAGCAGATCTACCCGAAGCAAAGAAGCAGAACGGGAATTGCAGAGTCGTCTCGCCCAGTTAGCAGGTTCTATCGTTCAAAAGATCGACAGACTTCAGAGCTTGACCATTCTTGCACCTAAGCTTTGGCCTACAAGGTAGATCAGACTTTTGTCCAGACAGTTTTCTTGTTGTTTTGTGCTCATTTTGTATCCAGTTGTTGGGGGTTTTCTCCCATTGTAACGTAATATACACACAAGCATACATCCGATCCAGCATTGAAACATAGATCATTGATCTTTGCGACGTACACATTTTTTCTCTCCCGATTAGCATCTTTTCGGCGTTTTAGCGTTATCTTCGTAGCGATCCATCTACGTCGTTGTCTTCCCATTTTATGATCTCTCGCACAAAATCACGGCACGCAAAAATCCATAATCATCATCGCTTTTACTGACCCGTAAGTCCCTGTCTGATCGACAAGACCGTTCAGGGCACCGCGGATTCGTTTTTCCAGCTTAGCCCTAGCGCAGATCCGTGGTTAAAGCTGTGTACACGGAATTTCGGTCGGTATTTCCAGCTGCCGACGTTTTCCGTCGTTACACCTCCCCTAGCCAGGGAAACCCTTCGCGTGGAGGAAGAGGAGGAACAAAGACTACAGCTTAAGCTGTAGAGGACACAACCCCCCATTGGTAAATGCTTTTGTGTAATGCTTATTTTGTTATTGTTTGCTACACTATGCTGCGCTAGGTGATGTAGCATAGCATAGCATCTGCTTTGAACTAACTTGTTTTGGATCAATGTAAACATGCTACTTTGCTAGTAGAGGAAGAAGAAGAAGAAGAAGAAGGCGATGAAGAAGTGTCAGCCCCTAAGACGAGGGTGAAGAATGATGACACAGAGGCCCCAGTCTCGGAGGAAAGGGTCCCATTTAAGAATAAAGGAGCTCATGTCTCTAGGGCGAGGGCTCTTGTTATTAGGGAGCTTCCTCCTACCAACGAAGAGGCATCTCTCTTGAATAAAAAAGATGCTAGTCTCCTGAAAAGAAAGGTACCAGCGCATGAGGAAGGGGCTCGTGTAGACTTAGTAGGGCCTTCCACCAAGGCTACCACCATCGTCTTGCATCAGCAAGAAGAAAGACTGCAGTCGAATGCTGGTGAGTTCGGTGATACATCTACCTTATCATAGTCCATTATGGCCATTGCTAATATGCTTAGTCATGTAATAGGTGCTACTGCTAATGCTGCAAGACCCTCTCCTATTTGTGCAGAGTCATGGACCGAGATCCCTGACAAGTTTGCGTTCGTGCAGGGGCTTGTCAACGACATGATCAAACTTCTTCAGTAGGTGAACCTTGACGCAAGTAAGTAGTCGTGTTAAGTGCCCTTATGTTGCTACGCTAAAAAATTTTGAGTTTGTTGATTTTGCTATACTAACGTGATTGCTACGCTCTTTGTGTCGAGGTAGCCTCTTGGCTCAAATGGGACCCAACACAACCTATGAAGGTTGGCACCATGCCTACACTCTCACCTGACGTGACCGAGGTACCTCTTCACATGTTCGATGAGGCTTACAAGTGTGTTTTGCACTTGGCACACTCCCTATGGGAGTATAAGCACACCAACGAGGACCTATGGAAATGGGTCCAAAGTGCTAAGTAAAGAGAGGCTGACCTAGTGGCTGAGGTGGAGGATCTCAGGTCGAGGAATGAATTCCTCGTAACCCGTGACACTAATAATGAGGACTGGCACACGGCTATAGAAGACTATGCCAGGTTTTGGACTATCGTGCGTTAGAACATTGAATCCACTCACGAGATAATCGAATAGAAAATGCAAATGGACTTGCTAGACTAGAAATGTCAAGACATGAAAGATTTCAGTGCCAAGGTTTTCGAATGGGGGCAAACCCAAAGAAACCACAAACACATGTACAAGCTAGAGAATGACATCCATCAAAAACTGTACAAAGGTGCTGTTGTGGAGGCATTCACGTATGAAGCATTCATGAATGCCATCGACGCTTCTGAGGCCTATGCCAAATTCAAAGAGTAGGTAAAGGTTACGGAATCTCCTAACTTGAAGGTGGACCTTCCCACAGGAGAGACCGCAATCATCTCCTTTTCCCTAGGACCTCCAAAAATGGACGATTGTGAAAAGGGAAAGAGCCACTGCTATGGATGCTGAACCTAGCAACAGGCGTTGGATGGACATCACGATAGAGGAGGTCTACCGTCGCCTCAAGCTCAGTTCAGATTGGATACCCTTTGAGACCGATGTAGGCCCTTCTTAGGTTAGTCGCTTTACTATGTTGGTGCTTATGCTCTATTGTAACTTGCATTTGTTGCCCTAGCTGACTACTTCATTCCCATGATGCAGGCTTCAGATGAGGGTGCAAGGCCTGTAGAGGGAGGGAATGAAGAACCAGCAGAGGGCGACGCAAGGGAAGGTGAAGCAAAAGCTGATAGCACAAAGGCGAGTGGTGAGGCTGATGCAAATAGAGACAACCTATGACTGCATGGCAGTCTTTTATTTTTTTGAAATTTTGAAATTTTGTACAAGTTTTGCAAACATTGTGAACAGGAAAAAATTTTGAATAAAATGAAAAAATTTAGAAAAGAAACTGATTTTGCATTAACTTATGTATTGTGTAAAGTTTTCATGCTTTCATATGTTAGTTTTAGGCTGTTTCGAGCCTTTGTGTAACATTCCAAAAGGATTGTATGTTAATAAAGCAAAAAGTAACGATGCTAGTTTTAGGTCGTTTTGGGCCATAGCGTAGCATGCCAAAGAATGGCATGTTAGCAAAGAAAAAAAGCGATGAATGCGTATGGTGGCAAGTGGACAGGAAGCAATAGGGTTTGAAACACCGTGAAATTTCGAGACCTCAATGGTTTAGCAAAATCTCGAGGCTCAGGAAAGGATCTGTAACATGTTGCACATCTCAGCAAGTTTTCTTTTTTGGCTAAAGGCCTATTATGCTACATTACGTAGCGCAGCGTAATAGACTCTAGAAAGACTGAACAGAAATAGGGGATGCGCAGTGACAACACTTCATTTTCACAAGTTCACTATGTTACGCCGAGTTACTCTATGTTGTGTAATGTATCATAACACAGCGTAATGTAAGCAGATAATTAAGATAGAAATATTCAAGCATTAGCAGTTCTTACTCCATGATACGCTCCCTAGAATATTACAACGTAACCATAGGATAGTTTGTTACCAAAGCTCCAGCAAGGGTAGATTACAACACACTACACTCCAGAGCATAAAATAGTGTGATGCCACAAGATTCAAACAAAAACGCACTAGGTTAATGGAATTTTGTAGGTTCAGGACATGTGTCATCTAAACCACTTTTTTTTCCTAACCCTAACCTTATAAATACTCTAGTTGACAATGATCAAAAGGTTGGCAAAAAATTTCTCTTGGTTAGCAAAAAGATTTCTCCAGGGGAAATTTTCTTTCGTTGGCAATCGTTGACAATTTTTTAGCAAATATTGGCAAGAGAACAAGAGAGGATCAGCAATCGAAAGAATGTGAAAGGTGACCGACAAGATTTTTTGATCAAGAACTTCTAGTTAGTGGACATTTTGCTTTGGGTCTNCAAACTGAAGTCTGCCTACAATCATTGTATCAAATATATTTGTTTATAAGATAAATCCTAGATCTTGGGGTTGCATATCCTCTAAATCCAATTTATTGCATCCTATCTACATAGATTCTGCAATTGCTTTGAATCGTTTATATAATTCTCATTGCCTTCAAGATTATCGATATCATATATCCTCATCGAAATCATTATCTTATAATATGGTTATCACAAAATTTACTGATTAAGTAAGTCCCTGTCTAATTGACAAGACCATTCAAGGCACCTCGGATTCATTTTCTCCAACACGGCCCTCGCACGGATCCAAGGTTGGAACTGTGTACATGGAACTTCGTTTGGTATTTCCAGCGACTAATGTTTTCCATCATTATAGTTTTTTGGTGCTAGAAGGAGGGCCTGAACCTCTAATCCAAATTTTATGGGTAGTCCTGTAAGCTGTTTGTACCCATTGTTGATCGATGTAAACGTAATACCTCTGTTGTTGTTTACGAGATTGTGTGGTGTAGATCGGTTGCTGCGACGATTCCTTTGGAATCTTGCAGGGTAGAAAGTCCATTTTCACCTTACTTTGCTTTTTCCCTTATGATCCTTTGCCCTTGCGATCTTTAGCCTTGTCGTCATTACTCTCAAACAATGTAGAGAATGGCTGCATCAACCACCATTTTTGACACTGCTAACCTCGAGAATCCTTGGACTTTGCAAGTTATGCCTCCTATGGTTGAGTCTCCAACTAGCCCAGTGCAACCATGTTGATCCCTCAGGCTCCAAAATAAGGAGCTTGAGGGACATGTTTAGTGCAGGGAACATTACAATTTCCCTTGTGCTAAACTTACGGTAAATCTTCCCATGTATCCACAAGAACTCAAAGAGAAATGAGAATACGAGTTCATATACTATAATGGGAAGGAATTTATTCCTTCACCTAACACCATTGTACCCCTGACAGACCAACAACAGTGGATTTTAGATCAAATGCTAATGGCCAAAGCATCGACGGAACAACAAGAGGAGTTGTTCCATGATGAAGCACTTCATGATGTGCAAGATGATCTAGATTCCCACTCTGAGGAAGGTAGTCACGCTAATTTGGTTGTAGCCCCTCCCTCCATGACGTCTCGTGTAAATCCGTTGTTCATGGTCACCATGCCCTTGACATTATCTAATGCTAACCGAGTCCCGCATTCAGCCCAGTCACATTTTTTCTCTCTACCTACCCTCCTTGGTGGTGCCCCGTCACAAATCATTCCTCAGCAGCCATAGTTAGCTAATCCATCTCATCGTACACCTACGCCCATGTCACCGTATGTACACACAATACCTACTTTACAATTACATATAGCACCTACATTCATCCCAACTCAGATGATAGGACCCACCACTACAGCAACGTGGATTCCAAACATGTCCCTCTTTGCACATCCTATGAAAATGCTCCATCTCCCTCATCATCAACACCAGGTCCTGTAGGTGCTAAACCTTGCTACAGGATCATTGTCTGTGCCCCTGGCTGTGCAAATAGCGTATCCCATGGCATAATTGATGGTGGTCCCCACATCCACACCACCTACCGAGTGGTGGATGCTGCAAATGGCACCACCTGCAGGGATAATTCTGATAGTAACACACATTGGCCAAGCTGCCACCCCTATTCCGCCACCCAGCATGGCTCCTCCTACTGTTCCATAAACAACCTCTTTGTTTATGGGTCTAGATCAAGCCTTCCAGCTTATTTAGACCCTTACTAAGGAAGTTAAATGTCTCAAGGATGTTGGTTCCGACACAATACAGGTCATGGATTTTTACCATGATGATCCTATTAGTCCGGCAGTGCCTGTTTTGTCGTTACCTCCTGGGATACCACTCCCCCATTTTACAAAATACAATATGGAAGATGATCCCAATGCCCATCTAGTCACTTTCAGGTCAAAGTTGTTGTTATTACAACAATGGCCACACACCATCATCCGTGTCTTTGCTATGTTCCTAATAGGTAAAGCTTTAGACTGGTATCGAGCACTCCCACATTCTTCCATCTCAACTTTGGAAGAGCTATTAACTCAATTCATGACTCGCTTCAAGTACAACCTGAAACCAAAAGTCACATTGTATCAGCTCATGGGAGTCAAGAAAGACCCACTTGAGCTAGTCCAAAAGTTTATATAGTGGTGGAGCACCACCTTGAATGAAATTTGTGAACCTATCACGAAGGCTCATCTGTTGGAAATTTTTAAGGGGGAAATTAATGACTTTATCAAGTCTAAACTATATTACCTCACTCCCTGCTCCCTCAGCCAAGAATTTGCTCAGACTAAGAGCATTCAAGACGTTGCAGAGGCTAGTAAGGACCCATCATATGTGGTCTAGAAAAATGCCCACAGCAAGGGTAAAGATAAGGGCAAAGCTATGACAACGATAGTAGCAGTGGTTGCCGAGGGGGCCAAGAAGAAAAAAATAACAAGAAAGTATCTGCGAAACCTACTAAGCCACAACCAGCTCAAAAAATGCTGATCAAGAAACTCCATCCACCCCTGAAGCACCTCCACAACCGAAGCCTAATTTTAAACGTAAAGACCGTTCAAAATACGCGGCTCGACCTGTAAAGCCTTCAAAACTTCTGAAGCAATTTCTGGGAACTAGACATATTCAATATAAGAAGGTATCTGAGAAGAATTTGAAATGCCACAGATGGCATTATGAGTTGCTCAAGAATCCCTCCTTGGCTCTACCAAATGAACCACCAGTTCCCAAAAACTTTAGGCTGGACCATTTTTGTGACTATCACAAGCTGTGTGGTCATAGCACGGATTACTACTGGATGTTGAAACATGACATTCAACACATGATCGATCAAGGTAAATTGATCTTAGATAGCAGTTGTCTGATCCATCCAGAGAATCAATCAATGCATGTGTACCAAGACCTGCTACACACAAATAATGCAAGGTACACTATCAATGTAGTAGGTACAGAAGGCAATGACCAAGCATAGCCAAAACAACCTTTTATGCTGCATGTACCTCCTTGTCTGTCTCAAAAGACAAGCCCATCAACATCGATAGGCACGGTTTAGTGACAACCCTTCGTTCTTCGAGTTCCGTCTACTACTGTTGTCCTGCAGCTGACTATTGGTAAAGCCATGGCCCAACCTGTGCCCACACCTAAGGCACCCTTTGTCATCAAGGTGCCAAAATCGTCAGTTGCTTCTGCTACGTAGGGACAACGCTCTAATTCAATGCCCCAATCACAACCTAACAGGAAAGGAGAAGGGCATATGACAGTTGATACAACCAAGGACCACCTTACGTTGGGGTTTCCCAAGCCTAAGCCCTTCGCATTAGCATCCCTGGCACCACCCTCAAAAAAATACGACGCTACACAAACCCAACCATCTCCTCCCAACCCAGGAAAATGCAGCCCTCAACCAGAAACTATTCCTCCTTAAGAGATTCATCTCTTAGGACGAATGGAAGAAGAGAAGGATGATAAACAACCAAACCATGGACATGATCTCCTCGACGATTTTACGCAAGTTAAGCAGGCTCTAAAACAAAAAAATAAAACGTTGAGGCTTTATGACTTGCTTATGATGTCAAAAAAGCATCTTGAGGCCATAGTTCACATGTTAACGTCCATATCTATGGATGAGAGCCTATCAGCGGATGAAGAGGTGATCCACTCTATCATGCTTCCCCTCACTGCTAAACAACCTAGGCCTTCCCTACTAACTTTTCATGATGAATCCATTAAAGATAACCCAGAAAAGGGTCAAGTGACAACAACGCCCATGTTCCTCACTATTCAGGTCGACCAATATCAAATCTGGAGAGTACACGTAGATGACGGGGTAGTTGCCAATGTCATTCCATACCCCATAGTGGATAAACTAGGCTTGATTGACTAGATTAGTCCCACGACAACGTCATGTTTAAAGTCATTCAATGGGGCACGAGTGCAAGTCAAAGGCACAGTACACATTAACGTCGTAGCAGGGGACCAATTCCCCACAGACGTAGTGTTTATCATCATCGAGGAGATTCTTGGTTTCAACTTAATCTTGGGGAGGTCTTGGTTGGCTCAACTAAGGGCAGTTTCATCACCCATCCATCAAGAGATCCATTTTCCCTATGCAGGAGGGGAAGTGATCATCCATGGCGATAAGATAATGCCTCAGGTTGTTAATAACATAGAAATGGAACATGGTTCGGAAATTGAAATCCTCGAGCATCAATCTCCTATCCCAATACTTGAACAAGCCAAAACAGTGGCTGATGACAGCTTGATCTAGGCTGAACTACCTTTTCTGGAGGAAGATGGTGGTGTAGAGGATGGAGTAGTAAACCTCCTTGTCCATACGCATCAACAAAACTAAAAAAAATTAAGAAGTAGCTGCGAAGCTAGTGAACGAACACGTTAATGCGACACATCACGTTAGTCCATGTCGTTGACTATTACGCAATCTATGCTCTCTCTTTTCACATTGTCCTTATTATGCTTCTTTCATACGCATCATGGCCCAAAATGTCCTTAAACTAGTTGTGACCTGCTACGGCCTACAATTGGAAAATCTAATTTACCCCTTTACCCTTATGACGATATAGCCTGAAATGGCCTTAAACTAGTTATGGCCCACTATGGCCTAAAACTAGTAATTTTCTTTATCCTTTTACACTTACGATGACTCGGCCCAAAATGGCCTTAAACTATTAAAGGCCCATAGTGGCCTAAAATATATAATCCTTCTAACAATATGCTTTATTTCCAAAAAAATAAAATCTTTATATTAAATAGATTATATTGCTTAAATTGACGAACATTGTCCTTTTACTCCACTCCATTGTAATAAAAGGTTGGCCAATGTAACCACCTCACACATTGCTGCTGTTACCACCACCACCTGTGTCATCCAACTCCACCTCTGCCTCATGAAAATCATCCTCGTAGGGACCTTCTTTTTATGGTGTCTCTTCATGCGGGTAATCCTCTTTGCGGGACTCTTCCTCATGGGATTTCTCAGCACAGGTTTGATCATCTTCATTACACTCTACCTCATGGAGATCCTCTTCGTAGGGACCATCATCTCCATTATGCTCCCCCTCATGAAGAACCTCTTCGCGAGGACCATCATCTCCATTACACTCATCCTCATGAAGGTCCTCCTCGTGCCAATCCTACGATTTTACATGACATGCATGTTAGAATTGCCATCGAGACTTCGCATAATAAGAATGCGATAGTCCAACAACTTACCTGTGATGATCCCATGTCAGCTATGAAATAAATCTGTTCCAAACTAAGCCATAGGCATTGCATGATCTCATCCTCAGTAAGCTCAAACCAAACACCATCTCCTAGATCAGTTCCAGCCTTAACCTTCCCCTTCTCCATAGGAGTCCATTGGGGAAGTTCAGGGAAGAAGGAAGGGATAGTGGTCTCCCCGCTAGGGAGAGTTATTTCTCTCTCTAGGGAAGCGCTTACTATCACTTGCTCCTGAAACTTTTCGTATGCTCTAGAAGCACCGATGACATCAATGAATAGCCGAAGGGACCGTGCTTCAACCGTAGAATCACTGTAATATTGGCAGTAGGCATCACATTTTGGCTTATACACATGCTTATGGTCTTTCTATGTCTACCCCCATTCTTGGACCATTGCACTGAAATCCTTCTAGTCTTGGTTCTCCTGGGCTAGGATATTCATTTGCATCCATTGCTCAATGATTTCACGGTTGGCTTGGACGTTGTTTCTGACAACTGTCCAATAACGAGCATAGTCAATTACAGTTGTTCACCAATTCTCATTGTTAGCCTCCTGAGCCAACAGAAATTCATTTCGAGACTCCAGGTCCTCAACCCTACTGGTTAGGAACATCTTCTCCTTTTCTTCTTTCTACAACCTCTTCCAAAGATCTTCGTTGATGTTCTAGCACTCCCATAAAGAGTGGGTCAAGTGTAACACACATTTATGCATTTCATCGTAAAGGCTACGTGGCACTTTGATTAGCTCTGGTGAGGGTTCAAGGGTGGTGTCTAAGTCAACGAGCTCTTTGGGATCCCATCTAAGGTGAGATCCTGTAACATAAAAATAATAGTTAAACACAAAAAATTGATACAATATCGTAATGCCAACAATCCTCGCACTATAACACTCACATACCAATCTCAGGATTGATTCACTCTAGACGGTTGATCATATCGTTCGTAATGCCTTCCATAAAGGTAAGTTTATCAGGGGTCTCACCCCAATGCTGAGTTGGTGCTACTAATAACAGCACAACGCCAGCGTCAGAAGTGCCTATTGCACAAACAAAAATGGGTTAAACATAGTACGGTAGGCATAAAGAATAATTGAGACATTACGATAATGCAAAACTCAACTCAACAAAACCTTCAAAGGTAGTAATATGAGGTATGCCCTCTGAGGAAAAGTCAAACTCACCAGTGACAAACTGCTCTACTTTTCCAAGTTCACCCGAAAGGACTTCGAAATCCTCTAGTTCCATATCTTCTTCAGGCATAGGAACTTGTGTGCCACCTACGTTGCTAACAGTGGCCTCCTTTTCCAAAATTGGGGCCCCTTCTTCACGCCGTATGACTATTGCCCCTATTTCAGGGGTTAACGCCTCTACATTTTTCCCTTTGTCTACTAAAAAATAGTTAGTCGAAACACTTACAAACGTTACATGATGCCACGTCTATACGTAGTGTAATACATGTATAAACTCACTACACATCTCTCTACTTACCAGCTGGTGGATTGTTCCTGTGAAATTTAATTTGCATCCTCTTTTCCTCTGCATCAGTCAGACAAGGAGACTCCACGGCCGGATGATGTTTTTCTGCTGGACTGACGAACTCACTATTTCTTCTACCAGGCATTTCCCCCTCAATACACTACTAGTGTAAAAAGGGAGTGCCCAACCCACACTGTCCTGACCTTGTGTACGAGGTGACACTAAATTCTTAGTCGTGAGTGAAAGTGAATCCCCAATGCCTTCAGGGAAATTTTGCAATCGGGTGGTGTTAAAAACCTGAGAAATCCATGGTTTGGAAATTTGGTTATGATCTTGCTACACCCAAATTCCATCCCTCTAAACCACTAGGAATTCAGCAAAACACCAAAAGAAAGCTATAAAGAAGATGTAATGCACGTTGAAGTGGGACTCAAGCTTCTTGCGAAGCTTGACCATTTCATCCTGCAGGCCTTCAGCGAAGTAGCTAGCCCAATTATACCATGTTCCCTCCTCCATGACCTCCCACATGATTCGAGCCTGCTCTATGGTAAGGATTCTTTCCTAGGAGAGCAACTTAGGGAAGGCACGAGCTTGGAAGAGGGGATAAATGGTATGAGCCACCTCCAGCTCGATTTTATCAGCAAGGATTCCTTTCACTTCCTTTTTAACCCCTAGCCACTCCTCTATATCCTTCTAGTGCTTAGAACTCCTCTTTGACTTTTCTTCTACCAAAAGGCCATCAGAGGGAATGCCAAAAAATTTAGCGAACAATCAAGCATCAATATCAAAACTTACGTGCACGTTACGCATGTGCATGTAAAGACGCTTGGCTTCTTCGTTGAAAGAGTTAACTAGGGTTAACATTTTGCCCGCAGTGACGTCGGGGGTTATAGCCAAAAATAGCTCCATTAGTCCAGCTTCCTGGAGGTTATTGGTTAAGATAGTTGGGGCTGCACTATGACTGAGCCAACGCTGTGCTTCTTTTATGTCACCATAACGAAACAAAAGACTGTTCGCTTCACGCATGGAGGCCATAACTATGACCTTCCATTATTCCCTAACTGTAAACATAAAATAAATGTTTAGACAATATAGCAAAATAAAATGATTTTATACATTCTTTCCATCCTGTAAGATTGTAAAATGAACCACCATAGCGTGATTTACCACATCCAAAAGGTAAAGGAAATGGTTGGATTTTCTCTTGCACGTCTGTGATAGTGAGAGGATGATCCAAAGTCCACTCCTTATCCAGCCATCCAAGTCTTTTACACTTGGACAAGAATTTGATATAGTGAGTAGGGTAATGTGGGATTTCAAATTCTAGCTGTCCCATAACACCAGCATGTACATTGCTAATAGCGGTGAACTCCTTTATGGCTCTTTCAGCCACAGACAACATATCTGTATCACCTTGGAGATCATCTTTATTGATGAAGAACCTACATCACAGAATGCAGATAATTTTTTATACTTAACACAAATTCAGACAATGGTTAGCATATCATAACATTGTGGAAACACTTACCCGCCTGCATAATACACAATGCCAGGTGGATTTTGGAAGTAGGTCGTAATATGAAGAGCCACGAACAGAGTGTTGTAGGCATGATAACAATTAAACCTATCCCATATCCAAGACAAATGGCTCAAACCCTTGGTGCTCTGTTCATGGTCTAGCATCCGCACGGTTTTGATTAAGCCATCCATCATAAACTTCAAGATGCTCTACGTTGATCCAACTAGTAGCATCTCTAGAATGGCGGTAGCTATCTCAGCCAGTAGATGTGACCAAATAATTACATTTAAATTATGTAACAAAAACTCCCATGCACCTCTTCAGAACCAAACCATCTCCTCCTTTCCACGAGCATGAGGAGGAGGAACATTGGCCACGGGGACATGCAAACAGTATAGAACACCAACAATATCCAAGACGATCAGGATGGGCTTTAGTGTAATCCTTTATAATGAAACACACTACCATTAGGAACAGCAATGTAGACATACCAATGATGTAAGAGCAAAATAAATCAAAAAAATGTGCATAAAAATCCATTATGCAACACTAGAGTTCCCATTACATTGACTCCCAGAAAATCGTAGGTTATGCTGGAAATGCATTACCAAAATCACCCAAACCCTTGCGACGGTGCAAGGTCTATCCCTAACAACAACAATAAAAGTAACACCGCATATTACCCCAACATAACATGCAACCATTATGGGCAAGACAATGGAACCCTATTTATACTACATAAGGGTATAGTACCTGGACTCCTCCAGTTATGCATTGTGTTCACACAGTATTACCCAAGACCACCCTAACCCTTGCGGATGTGCAAGGTCTGTCTCTGATAATGGCAATAGGTGTAATATCACAAAACTATAATAGCTTAGCCCACGCAACCAAGTATCAATGCCCAACATAAGACACATCTTCGAAATAGGTACAATTGCGATGCCATAACAACGAAAATAACAATCATGCAGGAAGGTAAAAGCAACTTACCGGGTGAGTGGAGTAGCCTCCCGTGTTTTAACCCTAGCCTTCGAAACCCACTGCAAACTCTCCTATACTTCATCAATCTTTGCCAATTTGACATGTTTTCCTTTGGTCTTTGGCTCCATGGTTACGACTAAACAACCTTCACAAAATTGTCTGTTTATGCCTTACTTCTATTTTCCTTCTGCTATAGCCTAATTAAAATCTGCAATGTCTCCAGTCTTCTTTGAGGACAAACCATCAACTTATAAATGGATTGGTTGAAACTAACTATTTCCATATCTGACTAAATGCGGAATTTTCCCAAAATGCAGGTATGTCAATGTGACATGAAGTGTGAAGATCGCAACATTAATCGCGTAGATATCCTATAGATTATGGTTGAAAAGACCTTAAACTAACTCATAGCTTATCGTCTCATAATCCGGTCACATTAACTATGGTCTACACAAAATTCTAAACTAGCTGTCTTGACACACTAGACGTGCCACGTTACACCTTCCATCATAGTTCACAGAAGTCTTACACTAATGCCTAGGAAATCAGGCTTACTGCTTTCTCATAAACTGCGCATATGGTAATGGTCTGCTAAGACCTTAAACTAGCAACCTTTTAACACACATCTCTAGAAAACCTTCTATCATTTCAACAGATAAAACAAAAAAATATATAGAATGTAACAACCTCCATTCTTGGTTGTTTTGCAGGTCAACTCCTAAAATGGATGTAGCTTTACTCGCACCCCTAGCCCTAACAGGCCCATACGAGGAAACTATTAGACAGCTCAACCTTGCACTGATAGGAACTAATGCTTCCCTCTGTGACGTGACCACAACAACATTGGAAATATCCCCAGACTAGCCAGAACATTTGGCCCAAACCTTAGACCTAGAGGCTGGTCATGTGACCAAGGATTCCCTCACTGAGGTCTCTGTGGTTACGCACAAAGGATAAAGCAAAACTCTGAAAGTTAGTTCTCTCCTTGACCAACAAATGCAAAGAAACATATTTTGAGTGCTCCAAAATAACATTGCGGTATTTGCATGGTCATATGAAGACATGTTGGGTTTAGACTCAAGACTAATGCAACACAACATAGTTTTAGACCCACATATCAAAGCACTTAAATAGAAAGCATACAAGATTAAGCCTAAAATCACGCTAGTAGTGTGTGATGAAATCACTAAGCTGTATCAGGCTGGTTTCATTCGCGCAGTCAATTATTCAGACTGGGTGTCAAACATCATAGTTGTCTCCAAGAAAATGGGAGGAATACGCATCTATATAGACTTCTGCAATCTGAACAAGGCCATGATTAAAGAAAACTTCCCGTTACCGAGTATCAACCAACTTATTAATATAATAGCTAGCCACGTGTTACTATCCTTTATGGATGGGTTTTTGGGCTATAATCAAATTCGTATCAACCCAGAACACCAACTGACTACAAATTTCATGATCCCTTGGGAAACTTTCTATTACACCATGATGCCTTTTAGGTTAAAAAACGCTGGAGAAACTTATCAATGTGCCATGACATACATCTTTAGCGATTACCTCTTAGAGAGATTGAACGACTATGTAGAAGACATAGCTGTTAAATCTAAGAAGTCGGAAGATCACCCAGAAGACCTAGAGTTAATCCTTAAATGATGTCTCAGGCACAACCTAAGGCTCAACCCAAGAAAATGCATATTTGGAGTCAAAATCGAGGGCATGTTGGGGTTTGTGGTATCGGAGACTAGCATCCGAGTCGACCCCGACAAGGTTAAAGCCATCGTTAATCTAGCACCATCTACAAACCTCAAGGAACTACATGGGTTGCAAGGTAGGTTGCAATTCATTAGACGGTTCATCTCGAAGTTAACGGATAAGTTACACCCCATGTAGCATCTGCTCAAGAAAGGGGTTAACTTCGAATGGATCGAAAATAGCTAACGTGTGTTTGACAATCTGAAGAAAGAGCTGTTACATTTGCCAATGGTATTCCCACCACAAAGGGATTAGCCTTTCTACATTTATCTGGCAAGTTCAGATGTATCTATAGCTATGTTGTTGTGCCAAAGAAGGGATGATAGGTCATAAGTCCCTATCTATTATCTAAGTCATGTCCTATTTGCATATGAAACATGGTAAATGAAGTAGAGCATAAATGTTTGGCGTTGGTGTTCTTGTTAAAAAAGTGTAGGCATTATCTTTTTCGTAGCCAAGTTAATATAATCTACAAGAACAACATTCTGCGAGCCATCACAAATAATTTATACGAGAGCAGTAGGATAGCCCACTGGAAAGCCATCATAGTAGAATTTGACTTGCATTATGTTGGTCAATCTTCCACGAAAGGCCAAGCGATAGCCGACCAGCTTGCAACATCACCTGTTAACGATCAAGCTACGATAGAGCTCGAGTTTCCTGATGAATAGATACATAGTTTAAGCCCTATATCGATAGGCCTCAAAGCGATGTTATACTTCAATGGAGCTTCAACTACAAGATGCGGCAGTGCTACCATTGTCATTACGCTCTCCCCTGAGGATGTTCATCCATTGGATTACCACCTGGTATTTCCTTGTACAAACAATGTGGCAGAGTACAAGTGACTCCTTAGGGGATTGTTGATAGCCAGGGAACTCAACGTTCGACATCTGGCAATCCAAGGTGATTTGATGCTCATCATTAATAAAATCATAGGGGTCTATGCCTGCAAAGTTGTGCATCTATAGTCCTATTGCGATATGGCTAAAGATCTCCTAAAACAATTCATGACAACTGATGTCCAACATGTGCCACGTAATGAGAACACTATAGCTAATGCACTAGCCACACTGGCCTTAAATGTGCCACCACATTTGTTTGCCACTTGGCCCACTTTAATGATGGAATTTATAGACCCTATCATTCGAGCAGCGTAAATTTCTTCTTTGAGCACAGGTGGAACGCCAGAATGATACGACAACATTAAAGCCTACCTTTTGCATGGCAAACCACGCATGAGTTAACACTTGCACAAAAAGATGTAATCCGCAAGTGTGCCTGGTAATATGTTATCATCGAAGATAGTACTCTCTATAGACACTCTTTTTATGGAGTATTGTTAACCTGCATTAATAATGACCAAGCACAAAAAATAGTTAGCAAAGTCCATGAAGGACTATGCAGAGGACACATAGCCCCGCAAACCATGGCCACTAAAATCATATGCTTGGGGTATTTCTGGTCGTACATGGAATGAGACTGCTTGACCAAGGTTAAGACATGTGACACATGCCAATGTTACACAAATCTAATACACATGTCACCAACTAAATTGCATACTACACAGATCACTTGGCCATTCTAATGATGGGGACTAAACATCATAGGTCCCATCATGCCTAAGTCTTCCATAGGACATACCTTCATTATTACCACCACCGAGTATTTCACGAAGTGGTTCGAGGCTATTTCCCTATGAAAAATTACATCTCAATAGGTTTTTCATTTTATCTTGGACAACATGGTAACCAGGTTTGGGCTTCCCATGACTATTGTGACCAACAAAGGGCCACAATTTAGTAGTACCGAAACCAAATCTTTCTACAATAGCCTTGGCATTAAGATATTTTTTTATTCACCTTATTACCCACAAGAAAATGGTCAAGCAGAGGAAACAAACAAGATGGTTATCAATCTACTCAAGAAGATGCTCAGCAGCAACAAAAAACGATGGCATGAAAAAATCCTCTATGTGCTATGGACCTATTGTATAACATGCAGAACAACTACCGATAGGACACCCTACAGCCTAGTCTAAGGATTTCAAGTAGTGTTGCCCCTGGAACTACAGATTCCCTCATTGTAGATGGTCCTCTCCACAGTTATAAATGAGGCTCAACACAACGAGTCCAAAATCGTGGATTTAGACTCAGTAGAGGAGAAATGCATCTAGATGCTCAACAACATCGAAAGTTATCAAGATAGGTAAAAATAGAGGCATCATCACAACTTTCATCAACAATCGATCAAGAAAGGAGACTTGGTTCTCAAAGCCATTCGTGAACCACCGGGCAAATTCTCTACAAGCTGGGAAGGCCCTTTCCTAATCTTCAACGCATATGAAAATGGAGCATTCAGGCTAGCAAACATCAACGGCAACGAATTCCTAAACCTGGTGAATCATATGTACCTGAACTGGTACCACATCTAAACGTTGGCTTAGTTCAAACGTGAGGTAACAAACGTCTGCTATGAAGTAAAAATAGCAAGGTTGTACACGTCCACTACGATGTAAAACTGACATTTCTTGCATGCGTCCACCACGATGCTAAACTGGAAAAGTTTTTGATCGTCCGCCATGATGTGAAACTAGCAAGGTAAGCATCCATCTATTGAGATGCTAAACCAACACAGACTTGTCCTTGGATCATGACACAAAACTGACAGCCACAGCACAGTCTGTTGGGACCATAAACCAGCTCTTCCTCCATTCGCTATGACATAAAACTAGCAAGCTTCAGTCTACCTAGACTTTAAACCGGGACCATGGTTTGCTAGGACTTAAAACCAACAACAACAGTCCACCAGGACTTAAAACTAGAATTTTCCAACAGATAATCCATGAAGCAAGTGAGCATGATCACTCTTGCACTACATCCCTACCAGACGAAATGGGTAAGGCATTGGAACAGACGCAACGCCGCTACCCCACTAACATCCTCTAATTCCTTGGATATGTCGAAAGGCATACTACTGATCCCTCGAAGATGTTGCTACGATAGCCACTCCATAGTTGCAACTCCCAAGGTCAACTTTGCCAATTGGGGCTCCAAGGAAACTATGGTCACCCATAGCCTCTATGGCCTCCACCCATCGCTGCCACAAGACTCTGGCTTAGCAGATTCATCTAGCTAGTTCTTTGCCCAGTTGATTGGGCAAGATGAATCTGGCTCTCGACGGTGACTTCCTAAACCATGGCATCAACATAGGGATCCTTACTTATTACTATGGTCCCTTCTCCATGGCCTGTGCTCTCCTTTTCACTTCGGACGACACTTGTTTCAACAGCCTCCCTAGCAATTAGGACAATTGCTTTTACTCTTTTTTCTCTATTATATTTTGCAGGTTACTTGCTATAATAGCGTTGATTGAGAATGCATTCACTAGGAGGTGAGGCGTCACAACGTTCTGAGGTGGCTGCTTAGACTAGCCTAACTATTTAGGAGTGCATACCCTTCCTTTTTCCCTCCATTAGATAGCTTATCTTACTTCCTCCTACCTTTATCCCTACAACCTTTACCCTTTCCTCCTATTTGTACAAAACGTGAACGTACAGACACCCTTTCACACATGATAATCATCCATGGATTGGCGTAACGTAACTCACCTCATGAAAATCATCCTTCAAAAAAAACTGACAAAGCTAGGAAAAATGGATGTAAAACAACTCATCCAAGCCATACAAGCATAACAAAACTCATCTGTGTAAGTCCTTCATATGCAGTACAACAGCGTAACCTCTCCGGAAAACACCCATGAGAAGATGCCTAATGACATGTTTGCAAATGTTTCCTATTCATATGCTTGAGTCTTCCCTGAACCTCCTTCTCTCTCACTCCTTTAAGATCCCCCCTATACTCCTAATGCTCCCAACCTTCGTACTTCCAGGCTTGACAAAGCGACATCTGAGCAGTAGCTACTAAATGTGTTGGTATCTTTGCCTCTATGGTATTTCATATTCTTTGTCGACATCTTTTGGGTAATCCCTCTAAACATCAACAAAGAGGGGCCATTGAAACACCATAAAATTTTGAGACCTCAATGGTTCAGCAAAATCTCGAGGCTCAGGAAAGGATCTACAACATGTTGCACATCTCAACAAGTTTTCTTTTTCAACTAAAGGCCTGTTATGCTACATTATGTACTACAGCGTAATAGACTCCAGAAAGACTGAACAGAAATAGGGGATGCACAGCAACAACACTTCATTTTTGCAGGTTTGCTATGTTACGCCGAGTTACGCTATGTTGTGTAATGTATCATAACGTAGCGTAATGCAAGCAGATATTTGAGATAGCAATATTCAGGCATTAGCGGTTATTACACCACAATACGCTCCCTAGCATATTACAGCGTAACCATAGGACAATTTGTTACCAAAGCTCCAGCAAGGATAGATTACGACACACTACGCTCCAAAGCGTAAAATAGTGTGATGCCACAAGCTTCAAACAAAAACGCACTAGGTCAACGGCATTTTGTAGGTTCAGGACACACATCATCTAAACCACTTTTTTCTCTTGACTCTAACCTTATAAATACTCCAGTTGAAAATGATCAAAAGGTTGGCAAAAAATTTCTCTCGGTTAGCAAACATTTTTCTGTAGGGGCAATTTTCTTTCATTGGCAATCATTGACAATTTTTTAGCAAAGATTGGCAAGAGAACAAGAGAGGATCAACAATCAAAAGAATGCAGAAGGTGACCAACAAGAGTTTTTGATCAAGAACTTCCATTTAGAAAACATTCTACTTTGGGTCTAACTCCCTTGCACCTAGATTGGCTAGAACTAGGTAGATCGGCCTTTGCTTGTTTCATCTTTGAATAGCTTTCCTATTCTTGGCATGTGCTTCATTCAAACCGAAGTCTGCCTACAATAATTGTATCAAATATATTTTTATATAAGCTAAATCCTAGATCTTGGGGTTGTATATCCTCTAAATCCAATTTATTGCATCCTATCTACATAGATTCTGCAATTTCTTTGAATCGTTTATATCATTCTCGTTGCCTTCGAGATTACTGATATCATATTTCCTTGTTGAAATCGTTATCTTGTAATCTGGTTATCATAAAATTTACTGATTAAGTAAGTCCCTGTCTGATCGACAAGAATGTTCAGGGCACCTCGATTTTGTTTTCTATAGCATGGACCTCACACGGATCTGAGGTTGGAATTTTGTACATGAAACTTCATTCGGTATTTCCAGCGATCAACATTTTTTGTTGTTACAGGGTTGCTACACTATGCGTAGATGCCTCTTGACCCACCATGGGTTGATCAGAATGTAAGGCCAAGACGTTCTACCAGGGCCTTCGTCTACGTCGTTGCCTCCCCACTTGGAAGGGCAACTCAGTCCACGCATTTTTGTTTTGGGGATCAACTTGCTGAGCCGACCCCTCTACCGGGTAGTCAGTGTAGATTGCTATAGGTGCTTCATTCTCAGAAGTTATGACTTTTGAGCCCTATTCCACGCCTACGTTGAAAATTTCTTGTGTTTCTACTTCATCACCATGGATCACCACTTCTCTGCTTGCATATGGTAAGTGGATTTCCTAGTGTATGGGTAAGGAAACAACCCTAAGTTGTGCTAACCATGATCTCCCCAAGATCAAGTTAAACCCGGGAATTTCCTCGACCATGATGAACATTACGTTTGTGGGGAAATGGTCCCCTGCTATGAAGTTCATATGAACTATGCCCTTTACCACAACCCACACCCCATTGAATGACCTCAAGCATGAGGTCGTCGTGGTTTTAATCTAGTCAACCAAGCCTAGGCTATCCACAATGGGGAAGGGGATGACATTTGTAGCAGCCCCATCATCAATGTGTACCCTTTGGATCCAGTGTTGGCCGACCTGAATTGTGATGAAAAGAGGCATCATAGTCACCTGACCCCTTTTGAGGCCTTCCCTAATGACATTGTCATGAAAGGTTAGTTGAGGTTGTTCTGATCGTGAAGGTGTGGAGGGAAGCATGACTAAGTAGATCACTTCTACTTCAACGAGCATGTCTTCATTGACCAAAGTCAATGTCAACATGTAGATCAGAGCTTCGCGATGTGGAATAGATGTCATGATTAGGTCGTACAAGCTCAACGTAGTGTTTTTTTGTTTTAGAGCTTGTTTAACCTATGTGAGGGCTTCCAAGAACTCTTGTCCACCCTCTTTTTTGATGCTTTCCTCCTCTTCTATTCATCCTGGAAGACAAATTTCTTGAGGAGAGGAAACTTCGGATCTGGGTTCAAATCCTTGTTGGTAGAGTGATGCAGGCTACATAGTCGTGTCGACCTTCATCTTTGGTGGAAAAGGAACAGATGCATGGGGTGAAGATGTAGGCTTGGGGGTACCTTTGATGGTATTTTCCTTCGACGTCTCACTTGTAAAGTGGACTTCTCGCCTTGCAGGATGAGGAGGTTGTTCACCTGCGTTGCACGGGGTATGGACCATCGAGGGCATCGACCCCTTGATGATGAATGGAGCTAGAGGTGTTAACGGACCAGACAGCGTGGCTTCACTAACAGGTGATGCAAACGTGGATGCCTGTGGTGGGACTTTTAGGATGAATGGCTGCCGTGAGCTTGGACCAGCCATTGGTGGTGCTGGTGCACTACGTTGAGGCACACAAACCACAAATGACTATTGGGGTGTCCTAGGATCACTGTCAATGCCGATGGCATTGATTACATAACCGAAATTGTTGGCGTTGAGGGGATCTATGTAGACATATATAGATTATTTTTCAAGGCACACTGGGTTACTTTCGTCCAACACTATCTTCCCCTAGTCTATTAATCTTTGGATGTCATCCTGCAATGCCAAACAGTAATCAGTGTTGTGACTGCACTGTTGGTGGTAGTCACAAAACTTGTCTAGCTTGAAACCCCTAGGAATTGGAGGCTCATTGGACAAGGCTAAAGAGGGGTTCCTAATGAGCTCACAGTAGCGTTGATCTCTCGTTTTTGCTTCTTCTGATATCTAGTTGTATTGGATGTACCATGCTGCCAAAAATTGCTTTAGGAGTTCCGAAGGCTTGAGGGGTAGTGGGGTATACTTTGAGCGGTCTTTGTACTCAAAGTTGGGTTTGGTTTGCTCAGATGTCTCGGGTGTAGGTATAGTAGGTTGCGGTATGTGGCCCTGGCCCATTTCTTACTGTTCTTGCTACCATTTTTGCTAGGCTTGGGCTTGGTCTCAGTCGCCACAGCGGCCACTGTGGTTGTTGGGGCCTTACCCTTGTCCTTCTTTGTGAAGGTGTTTTTGTAAGCGATGTAGGCTGGGTCTTTTCTTGCCTTGGCCGCATCTTGTATGCCCTTATTCTGAGCAAAATCCTGACTAAGGGAGCGAGGAGCAAGGTAGTACAGTTTGGACTTGATGAAGTCGTTCATTGCACCCTTAAAGACGGCCAGCAAGTGGGCCTCTGTGATGGGCTCGCAGATTTCGTTAAGGGTTTCACTCCAATGTTGAATGAACTTTTGGACTGGTTCCAGTGGGTCTTACTTCACGTTCATCAATTGGTCTAGCGTGGTTTTTGGCTTCAAGTTGTACTTGAAGTGTGTCACAAACTGGGTCAGGAGTTCTTCCAAAGTTGAAATGGATGAGCATGGCAACGTGCGGTACCAATCTAGGGCTTTCCTAGCTAGGGACATGGTGAAGACGTGAATGATCATGTGCAGCCATTGTTGCAATAGAAAAGATTTAGACCTGAAGGTGACAAGATGTGCATTGGGATCTCCCTCCCCATCATACTTCGTGAAGTGTGGGAGAGACATCCCTGGGGGTAGTGTCAATGCAAGGATTGCAGGTCTAATGGGGTCATCCTGGTAGAAGTCTATGACTTGTACCATGTTAGACCCAGCAGCTTTGAGGCATTTGATTTTCTTAGTGAGGGTCTAGATGAGCTGGAATGCTTGGTCCAGACTCAGCGATGTTGTAGATAGTTGGGGAACTGCAGAGGTAGCTCCCACTTGTGGCATGGTAGGGGTAGGGGCATGACCCATCGACGGTACTGCTGGGACGATCCCCGTGAACGACTCTATTTGTGTTGTCCAGCACCTGGTAGGTGGCATTGTTAGGGTAGCAACCACGGGTTGGGCTATCAGATGGACCACTTGTGTTGTCGGTAGCGTAGACCATAGCCCTGTGTTGGGTTGTGCCGTCTGCGAGGCTTGGTGAGCTTGCGAACGGATGTAGTGAGACATTTGCGATGCTTGTGGAATGGGCAAAGAAGAAAATGGGGCCCACCATGTGGATGGGCCAGGGCTTGTCATAGTGGGTGGAACATATGTGAATGTAGGAACGGAACAGAAGTCGCGTATGATTGCGAAATGGGCACGGTACAAACATGTGGCAGGGTAGCCACGATTGACGTATGATGTGCTATAGGGATGGACTGCTGAACAATCTACAAAGGGATAGTAGCTGCAAATTACATAGGCAAAATAGGTGAAAGAGGGTGTTGGGACCCCACAAGACTAGCGTGGCTACCCATAGCGGATATAATCGCGGGTTGCAGAAGTGTAGGCGTAATCATAAAGGAAGTGGTGATAGACAACGGCTTGGCCCAGAAGGACTGGGTAGGAGGGATGGAAACAAGGTTGGTTGGACCTCCCTCATTTGATTCGGAATCGAGTTCCTCCTATCTGTCCTGGAAAGCATCGTCTTGGTTGGACGTAGTGTCCTGTTGCTCCCTAAGCCTAGCCAACTGGATTAATTGGTCTAGAAGCCTTTGGTCTACCTGCATCAAAGGTAAGGAAATGTTGAGAGTAGGAACAAACTCCTTCCTGTTGCAGTAAGCAAACTCGAAGCTACATTTTTCCTCAAGTTCATGTACATCCAAGGGTAGATTTCCTTGCACCTTTGCACAGAGGAAACTGTAAAGCTCGTGTTGCTAGGACAATCCCTCAGGTCCTCGATTTTGGATTCTGAGAGATTGACGTGCCTCCAACGTCTAGTTTAGAAGTTGTTCGGCACTAGTAGTGCCTTGAACCATGATGGGAACTTCAACGTTGAAGGTGTTAGTGGTAGTGTTCAAAAAGGCCATTGCTAAGCAAGTAGTTATGCAAAAAAAAAGCACCAAAAGTTATCCAAAAGAGTGTGAAAGAGCAAGGAAACTGGAAAATAGTAAGAAGAAAGAGGCTTTACGTCTTACTGGATACCCGAGAAACCATCGAGGTGACCAAAATGTACCACGCGAGATGGGGTACAGAACGCATGCAAGACTACTGTAAAACGGGCAAGCTAGCTAGCGATCAAGAAGGCTTTGCATCTCGCAAGATCCCCAAGGGACCGTCGAAGAAATCACTCTATACCACGTGAGATGGGATACAAAATGCATGCAAGACTACCATAATATGAGCTAGTTAGCTAGCAATCAGAGGTCTTATGTTCTGTAGGGCTCCCGAGGAACCGTCAAGGTGACCAATCTGCATCGCATAAAGCGTAAACAACTACAAAAGTGTGTCATGTTTTTGCTTATGCATATCAGGATGCAGAAGGCTCACAGAACTACTGTGACATGCTAAAAAGGCACCACAATTCCCTCATTCTAACTCTAGAAAACTGTAGTGACTGAAAACATTAGCGGCTGGAAAACACCAAGGGGTCATCGGGCATGACAATTTCGACCCTGTATCCATGGGAGGGCTGTGCTAGGTGTGAGTGGATACGAGGAACCCTAAATGGTCTGTTCAATCATACAGGGACTTAATTGGCATCTATATAGCCTTTTGGAACATATAGTTTTGAAAACAGGAATGAAAATGTGAAGTAATGCTTGAAAGTAAATAAAGCAGAAAAAATAGTGCAAAACGCAGCAATAAGAAGGAAATAAGGTAAAATGCAGTTAGAAAAATGCACTGCTTCAAAGCTACAAGTTTTCTCTATCAAGGTGGATACAGTCAGTTGCATAGCGTGGCGGAGTGCAAAGATCCTGAGAGTAACCGAGACGCGTAGAGAAAAATAGGTTGTGCGCTTGGGCACGAACTTGGATGCTGACAATGTGGGGATTCTACCAAGGTGGTAGAAAGGGAGACAAAACAATGCCAGCTAAAGATACTAATTGTTTGTAGTGTCAAACATAAGGCTTACAATGCTCAGTGCTCAATGTTATGATGATTGCTTTTTTGAACCTCCAAAGATAGTCCAACCCTTTGAGCGTTGCTCATTGGGGTATTTATAGGGCTAAAGGGCACATGAAAGGGGCGGTTTGGATGCCACATTCCCTGGGCTCATGTTGACTTGCTGGCACCACATGTGCCATGTATGACCATTGGACCTACATGACCATTGTAATGCAAGCCTACTATGCTGTAACTGTGAGCCTGCCATGCCATAATTGCATCATCAGCATCTGGAGAAGTGTGCCAACAGTCCAATTAAGTGAAGTGCATTGATGTCGCACAACCACTCGCATGCCTTGCTATGCTTTGTAGCATAGCATGCTTAGCGTAGTGTAGCACATTGTCGCACATTCCACTACATGTGTGTTGCATGCTTGCTACGCTACGTAGCGTAGCGACTGCCCTTAGTCACAAAAAATTTGCCAATGTGCAAAATTTACTTCTCGTGTTGCGAGACTTGCGAATTTGCTGATTCTGCCTGCTGAGCTACGTTCTGTCTCTTCCGCAAGATTGCTATGCCTTGCTACGCCATATAGCTTAGCGTAGCGTAGTAGCAGACATGGTTCACCACTTCCTGATGGAAAGGGACATTGTTGAAGGATTTGGAGTTGAGTGAGGGAGCTAGTTGTATAGTTGTTTCCATGCTATGATATGCTACGTAGCATAGCATAGCATGGCACTTC
This sequence comes from Gnetum montanum, assembly GCA_015680685.1. Lineage (NCBI taxonomy): Eukaryota > Viridiplantae > Streptophyta > Gnetopsida > Gnetales > Gnetaceae > Gnetum > Gnetum montanum. The sequence goes on from MNCI01003778.1 coordinate 548,165, forward strand.
GTTCTACAATTGTTTTCTGAATCTTGCTATGCTACATAGTGCGACGTAGCGTAGTGTATCAGACTTCATGATTTAGAAAACTTGCTGAACTATTTTGCACATCTTAAGCACTGCTGTTAACTTTGTGCACCATTTCTGAGCAGGTTGTTGGCTGGGAAAACTACTTGGGTGGACAGGCAGGCTGATTCATAAAGCCTATTTACACCTAAAGTAGAAAATTTTCCAAATTGGTCAACCTGAATTTAGAGTGTTCTCCTCTCAAAGAACTGCCATGGTGCTGCGTGAATTGCAAGGCCTGGTGAAGCAAGAATGACTTCGAATTTTTTGGGGTGTTTCAATGCTAGCATATCCTTGGATTGATTCCTATAAGTTCAAGTTACGACTAAGCAAAGGCTATTGGCCACTTCTTAACAACCTATAATAACTTGTATTTTTGTTCTAGAGCAAGATTTGCCTTGATTATGATCAGGTTACCATTATTTAAAAATGCAAACTTCATGCTAGTTGGTAGATTTTTTAACTTCAAGGGCTCATACTTGAAATTATTAAGGATTTCCAACTCTCCACAACATATATCATCATCTTCATCGTCAGAGAGTTGGTGATGAACTCACTCAAGTTCATCCATGCTTTTGACATAGGTGCATGTCAGGAACTTAATTGGTTCCATGCAAAATGTGCTGCTGTCAGAGTTAGCTATGAACCACTAGGTGCCCTCTTGTCTCATGGCTACTACATATAGGTACTTTTGGATATCTGTTTCATGTGCACAATGATTGCATGCTTAAATGAATGTACTTTTAATGGACCAAATTTTTTGCATGTAATTGCACTCATTATCACTGTACATGATGCATGGAACACACTTCTTCTATAAATGTCTAAATTCATTTTTCATGGGGATTTCCAAGGAGAGATCCATGATGTCCATTCGCACATCAACCATGCTTAACCATGTCCATCCCATAATGATGGGGAGTTACCATTGTAGTTCTCAACCTTGATCACTAGAAAATCGATAGGATGGAAGCACCCACTAATTGTGATCACAATGTTTTTCTCTAATCCCAAAGGAATAGTGATTGATTTATCTACCAATTTTAAATGAATGTTTCTCTTATTGAAAGGTGGTAGGTTGCAAGATTTGTACATGTAATTAGAGATGAGATTGAAACTAGAACTAGAATTAAGAAGAGTCTTATATGGTTCATGTCTAGTGATATTTAAATAAATGAGTGAAATTCCTAGGTCAAATCTTTTCATGGGAAGATTTTCAGACTTGATCTAATCAAAGACAACATGAGCCAACATTACAATAAATATATGAGGCAACATTTGGTTTGAAGGGCACTCAAATGTATTTGATGTAGTGGATGAGGGTGTTGAAGATATAGGGCAACCAACTAGATTAGGTTGTGAGGGTTTGGGAGGACTATTGGATTGGAAGAAGGATCATTTTCTAGATCGATTCTCTAAACCATTTGCCTGGAAAGCTAGTGTTGAATGTATAGCCCTTGTACCATTTCATTGTTGCAGTTGTGGAGGAATTTTACCCTGCATGAATGGAATAGAAGGTAATTGGGTTGAAGGTAGAGGGATATGTGTAGACACATGTGGAGGATGGTATGGATATGGAGGCTCTCCTCATGTAGATGGTGAATGAGTTTGATGGTACTCTAGAGGGTCATAGTGATTTTGAAATGAGGCATGTCTACAAGAACTTCTTGGAGAGATAAGTTACTAAACATAGTATATATATGGATTTTTTTGCCTATAAGGGTATTGTTGTCTTGGTAGTGGCATTCCCCATGACTATGGCTAATGCCACTATTGATATTGTTCATATGGTTGTGGCAGAGCTCTGCTTGGATAGTAAGCCTATTATCACTAGTGGAACTACCTTAGATTACCTTGAGGATAAGGTAATCATCTAGATGCTTACCTTTGTGCTAGTTGAGGATTTAATGCATACATCCTAGACTCTTATAAGAGTGACATCGTAGGGTAACATACCTTAAGATGTTCATATTGACAAATGTCACAACCAACATCATCATTAGAGTCTATCTCTATAGCTTCTTCTACTACAGTAGCTTTGCCCTTACCTCTTTAATAGGAATGTTTAGCTTCTTTCTACCTCCTATGGTTATTATCACTATTTTGCTCATTAGATTCTTTAGCAATCTTCATAGCAATTTGGAATTTTTCATCCAAAGAATCCCATAATTTATCAACCTTTGTTGAAATATTATAAATAGATTTTTGAATAGGAAAGGTTTTACTCCTCACCATTTCATTGAGTACTAACTCCTCCTCATCACAAAATTGTACCTCTCTATTTCACTTTTCCATTTTTGCAACTCCCCTTATTCTTTTATAACCTCTTCTATTAGCCTTTGTATTTGATGAGCTCTTAATTCAGATAATATTCCCTAGGCATAAATGCCAAGAATTATTTTGGTTTTTTCTTTGAGCCCATGTATGATGTGGTAGAGTTTTTCCCTTTGAGAATAATCATGGTTAGGGCATTGATGTAAAAAAGAATAGTATCTACCCATGGTGGCATTCAAGGGTTCATGTGTTCCCTGTTTCTAGCCTTGGATTTGCCTTCTCAAATTGTACACTCTAGAGTACATCTAGTATTTATCATTAAATAGTTTAATCATTGTACTCCATCTACAAATGGATTCTGACTCCAAGAAGTAGTACCAACTTTTAGCCTTTTGATGAGTGTCCTGGGGAATAATTTGAATTTCTACCAATCATTTTCAATTTTCTATAAGGCACAAGCATCATGGAAAGCTTGTAGATGTGTTTGTGAATCAGAGTTATATCCCCCCTTAAATCTTGAAATATTGTTCATGTCTAAGTACTTAATCTAAATATCCTTCACATGCCTAGTTGGGATCTTAACTACCTTTGCAATGTTAAGCATGCTTTGAGTTGCTAACAAAGGCTCATCATCATCATAATTTTCTTGTTACTAATGATGTCCTCAATTACTCTAATTATTGTGGACATGGAAATTCGTATTATTTCCTCAATGCTCACCTCCATCACAATTATTCCTTCTATGGTGTCTTTTAAAATCAAAAGAGGAAGAAAGAGAAAATGTAGATGAAGAGGGGAAAGAGGAAGGAGGATTGTCTCCACCATGAAATCTACCAACTCCCCCTTGGGTATCGCAGCCACGTTCGTTATTGTATCATATTGATGCTTATTCAATCCCTTTCCTTAACTGTCACCTTTCCTTAAACTTGAATTTTGGATTGTAGACTATAAATTCAAGGTCACACCCTCATCATCAATAATAAAGGGTTGAGAATATTCATGCTAAGAGTGCTCAGAAGTAGGGTTCTCATTGTCATCATGGTTTAGTAGGAACAAGGGATTAGTGAATCATTTTCCCTTAGCATGCTCATGATGCCTCTCCTAATTTTAATCTCACCTATCTTGTGTGTCAGTGGGATGGTAGTCCTAAGTGTGATAACCATTCACAACAAATTCCTCTTGAAGATCTAAGATGCCTAACTTCTTTAGAGTTTGAAGCAACATCTTGAGCATAGATCGATTGGAGAGAAATACAATTTTGCCTTTCATATCACACCATCATAATTGCTCATCTTGATGTAAAATGAAGGTGAAATTAGGCACATAATCATTTGGATGAGTATATATCACTTTGCACTCTTATGGGACCAACGATTTTGTATCATTTCACCTGTGAGAAGAAGACATTTTACGAACAATAAAATATCAGTGTGTTCTTGTAGTTATGTTATTTGAAAATGATGTTGTCCTTGGGGTTCATCCAATGATATTAATAATATCCACTAAACCTAGATAGTGCATGTTTCAAAAAATATAATCCTTGACAATGGCATCAATGGTGAGAAATTCCAAGAACCCCTATGTCCAACCATATAAATCATGAATCATTCACACATGATCTAGTCAAATTCTGTGGACTCCCTAGTTTCCAATGCACTTGCCTTCTAGGAAGTTAATCTTGCCCTAAGGTCATTTTTTGTCTTCTCAATTACACTTGTGGAGTACAAAGGTATGATTAACTATAATTGAGGCATATGATTTTTGTCCTTTTATGTTTTATGTTCTTTGGTGCTTGAAGAGAGAGGCAAAGTAATTTAATGACTAATTTGATCCAACTAACTAACTGGTCTCTAGCTAATCCTTACATAAGCATACGATCCCACTTTCTATACACGTCCTGAACCCATGTATCCATTTTTGAGTTAACAAGCACTACACTACTAGGCACACCAAGTAATAACACTACTGGAATTACTAAGAAAATACATGTTTACACTCGAAGCTATCGTACTTATGTACTTAATCTATTAGGTTAATTGATTAAAGTCTAATTTAGCTTAATAGATTGAATATTTAATAAAAAAAATAAATGTATAAATAAAAAATTTAATCTATCCAAAATGTTACAAGGTTTATCAAGACGCTTTTCTTTATTACCATACCCATTGGTGTGGTTTAGGTACAATAATGCTCAAATAAAGAGCATTACACTCAATGACTCTTGTTGTAGGCACTTAGGAAACATATTCTAACTTCAAATAGAAAAATTATAAGAGCTTTGCATCTACTATGAATCTAATATCCATAAACATGTCTGGGAGCTTGTATTTATAGTTTTTTCTCTAGGGCTACATCGATGGGGCCCCATTAATGTAGCAAATGCTACGTCAATGTGGCTCCATCGATGGGGCAACACCACATAAATGGAGCCCCATCAATAGGGATCCATCGACGAGGCCATGTCAATGAAGGCCCGTCGATGTGACACTTTTATGCTCATTGGATTTGATGCTAGCATATCTATAGATCAATCTTTGTTAACTCATGATATAACTAGGAAAGGGTTGCTAATCATTTGTTTATAACTTGTACTAGCTTCTTTTCTATTTTCTAGTAAGATTGGCATTGATAATTACCAACTTGCCATTATCAAGAAAATATATTCTAATGGTGTCGGTAAAAGATTAAGTTCAAGGGACTCTTGCTTAAAATGATTAGGAATTTTTAAATTTTCCTAATCCATTTATATATTTTTGTAGGAGAGTTAGTTATGAATATAATCTATTCCATTCACGTTATCTATAGAAGCACTTGTAAGGAGATCCACTAGTTTCATGCATATTGTTGACTCAGTTATTATTTGTTGTCAACCACTAGGTACCTTCATGCTTTGTGACTAATGAATATAGGCATCTTTGAATATTAAATGTCTAGGTATACTTATTATATGTTGTAATGAATGTACTCTTCATGATCCATATCCTTTACATGTAACAACACCCTATGTCACTCTATGCGATGCATGGAACTCTCTTCTTCTCTAAAATTCTAAATTCAGTTTCCTTGGATTTCCAAGGAAATGTCTTTGATTCCCATATTAGCATCAATTGTGTTGGGATAAGTCCTTTCCATGATAATAGGAATTCCCCCTTATAATTATCCACTTTGATTACTAGGAAAGTACTAGATATGACCAACTATAGACAATGGTCATAATGTCCTCCACTAATCCTAAAGAAACAATGAAGGATTGATCTACAAGCTCCAACTTGATATTACATTTAGTGGTGTTTCCTCCTTAGAATCACAAAAACACACCTTCCTTTTGCAAATGAAAGGATCCCTATGATGACCAAAAACATTAGCAACTAGAACACCAAGGTCCATGGATGCATAGCTTAATCTTGAATCCAAAAGAGGGCCTACTAGAGGCAAAGATAGGGTGTCCTAGATGATCTAGTCAATCAAATAGGAACTTACCCAATGCAATAGGTGTGCAACATGGTTAGATGTAATGCTAATGTAAAACAGTGTTAAGTGTGCAGGTGGTGTTTATGATGTCAATGATGTCAACAGTGTCAATGGGATCAAGCATAGTCAAGAGTTTCAGCCAAAGACTACATGCCACGGGACTACGCTCTTCATGGTCTCATGTGCGGTTGAGCATAGTTGCAATTTCAGGGTAAAAGGGTTTACAAAAAAGAAGCATTTTCCTAACTATGCTTGCCAAAGGTGAGTTGGAGTTGATCTGAGTGGTGTTACCATGATATGAAGGCTACTAGAGGCTATTCTTGCTAACTATATTTGACTACGCTCTAAACTAGGGGAGAGCATAGTCTCAGCACTTAGAAAAAATTATGGAGTTTGACTACACTATGGGTTGGTGGAGAGTGTAGTCCTAGGACTTAGAAAAAATTTACAAAAAACTTACTCCCTACTAATTACACTCTCTACGAGAGGCTGATTGCACTCTTAACTGGGGTTGAGTGTAGTCTCAAGACTTGGAAAAAAATTGTAAAAACTAGCCTTCATGCTAACTATGATCTCCATGAGAGGCTAACTACACTCTCAACTATGGTTGAGTGTAGTCCCAACACTTAGTCAAATTTGTAGAAACTAGCCTTCATGTTGACTACACTCTAAATTAGAGGTTGACTATGCTTCCATTTGGGGAAGAGTGTAGTGTTAACACTTAGAAAAAATTTGCAAAAACTATCCTTATATTAACTACACTCTCAATGAGAGGCTAACTATGCTCTCAACTAAGGTCAATCATAGTCTCAACACTTAGAAAAATTTGCAAAAAACTAGCCTTCATGCTAACTACACTCTCTACAAGAGGATGACTATGCTCAAACTATGGTTGAGCGTAGTCTCAACACTTAGAAAAAATATCAAAATTGGCCTTTGTGCTAACTATTATCTTGATTGAAGGCTTACTATGCTCTCAATTGGGGTTGATCATAGTCTCAACACTTAGAAAAATTGCAAAAATTAGCCTTTGTGCTAACTACGCTCTCCACTAGAGGTTGGCTATGCTCTCAACTAGGGTTGAGTGTAGTCTCAACACTTAGCCAAAATTTGTAGTCAAGATGCCATAGTTTGAATTTGGATAGTGTTTCATTGGCTCCTCTTTAGTAACATATGGAGGAGTGGCCCAAAAGACATCAATAAAGAATAGCAAAACACCATAGTAGACTTGGCACCAACATTGCTCTTTAATACCTAATTGGATGTTGTTGCATTATGCTCAAGAGTGTTGTGGATAGTGGTATGCTACATGGTAGGTGAGAAGTGGGAGTAAAAGGTGTAGGTGATGTGTTGGGAATAAAAGGAAAGATAAGGTGAAAAGAGGATGTTATGATGTGAGGACATTATAGCTGATGATGACCATGGCACCAGAGTGGATTGCTCTTGAAAACATTAACCTCTTGTCAAAGTTCTTGTGAGAGAGTTAAGGTGTATGTTAAAGGCTAGGAAAACTATGGAACTACTTTGCTATTGGATTACTTAACAATGTCCTTCCCCCCAACCCCCAACCCCCTTTTCAGCAAGGTGAACCTTCTTTAAGCTTTGCACATTACTAAATGCTTGTTGTGAAGTGAAATACTTTACATCAAGTGAGTTATGTGTCACTAGATGGCCTTTGCTTCATCATTGATAAGACTACATGATGTCTGTATGATAGGTATTTCCTCCCCAGGATGACTTATGTTACATCTACCTGGGCTTTGACTGGCCGATAGAGTCTCCCCATGAGATGACTTATGTTATGTCCACCTTGGGAAGCTGACATTTGATGTGAGATGTGAAGAGGATGCCATATGGTCACAAAACATGAGCATCAAAAAGGTTTGCAATCTTTGCTATGCATGGAATGAGAGGGTATTAAAATGTAGAAGTAGATGCAAGTAGGCTATAATGGGATAATAGAGATATGCACTCTTGAGATGTTTAACTAGTCCAGTCATGCACATCAGAGTGATGTGGCAACTTGATACTATGATGAAATGTGCCTTTGCATGACTACTTGGGGCTTTGTTCTACAAACACAACTTTGAGAAGATAAGAAAACCAACAACACATAAATGCAAGTAGACTGTAGATGATAAAATGTAAAAGGCCATATCAACAACACAGGTTGCGTAGATTGTAAGTGCTTTCTTCTTGACCTATAATATGCTCGCTTACTTGGTGTAGAAGGATGGAAAGAGTTATTAACAACTAATCGCAAACCTAGTTTAAGGTCTTAGTACATCATGACTTTACTAGTTTAGGGTCCTAGAAGACCATTGGGCCTAGTTTAAGGTCCTAGTAGACCATGTTGTGCTGGTTTCTAGTCCTAGAAAACTACCCTATGGTAGTCTATTATCTTAGTGGACATATTGTGCCACTTAAACTCATGTTGGACTACAAATTTATAGTCTTAGCGAAAGTGTTGTGCTAGTTTAACATCATAACCCAAGGACAAGCTATGCTAGTTTATAGTCATAGCAAACCTCTCTACCTATTTAACATTGTAGCATACATGCTATGCCAATTTACCATAATAGTGGATGTGTTTTTCCAATTTAGTATCATAGTGGATGACTATGCTAGTTTAATATTGTAGTGAATGTACAGTGCTAGTTTAGCATCATAGTGAACATTTGCTTACCTTGCTTGATTGATGTGTGGCACTACATGCTAGATATAGTACGAATTTAAGTGAAAATGATTTATTGGATTAGCAAACTCATTTTCATCTTGATTAGCGAGCTTGAAAGCTCCATTGTTATAGGCCTTAATGATCAGGAAAGGCCCTTTCCAATTGATTAAGAATTTATCTATGGGTTCACAAATAGCCTTGAGGACTAAGTCCCCTTTCTTGATTGGGCACTGATGTTGATTGTGACAATGCTTTTGTAGTTGCCTTTCTTGATACCACTCAATGCGATCAAGCATATGCATGTGCTCCTCCTCTATTAAGTCAAGGTCTATGATTATTAATTCCCTAGAGAGAAATGTGATAATAGCAATGATGCTACCCCCTTGAGTGGTTGCAGCTCCATCGAAATGCAAGAATGCCTCATAGTTGTCAGGCACTTGGCTTATACTACTAACATGCTTGTCTAGGAACTCAATGTCTATAGTAGCTTGATCATCTACTAGTAAAGCCATGAGTTGTGTGGCTATTGCTTGATCTTTTGTTGAGGATTGCATAACATAATGAAGGTCAAACTCTACTATTATTACTTTCCACCATGCAATGTGACCCCTTTCGTAGATATTCATTGTTATAGCTCAAAGTACGCTGTTCTTGCAAATGATGTTAACTTGGCTACAGAAGAGGTGATGCCTCCACTTCTTTAATGAGAAGACAAGGATAAGGAAATACTTCTTCACATCATTGTATATTGTTTCATGGGCTACTAATGCATGGCTTAGATAGTAGACCACAACCTCTACATCATCATCTCACTTTTGGCAAAGCAAAGAAGTGATGGCCACATCGAAAGTGGTAAGGTAGATGTAAAAGCGCTTGTCTCCTTGTAGAGGATGAACAGTACGTAGTTGTGCTAGCTCTTACTCAATTTTGTCGAATGCTTGTTGGCACTGAGTGGTCCACTCGAAGTGGGCTTCTTTCTTAAGTAAAGGTTGCATTCGTTGTAGCCTATTAGTTAATTGGGTAATAAACCTATGTATGAATTATCTTCTACCTTGCAAATCTCATAGCTCCTTAAGATTAGCCAATGGCACTTAGTTATAGCCTTAACCTTATTAGGATCTACATGTATACTTGCTTTGAAGACTACAAAGCCAAGCATCCTAAAAACACACTTTTCAGGGTTTAGCCTAAGCTTATGTTTTAGGAAATGTTTAAGCACTAAGTCTAAATCATTTGCATGGTTGTGGGCCATTTTGGACTTAACTACAATATCATCTATGTCTTCATTGAGCAAACTAAGCATGTTATCTTTAAAATTTTTTGTCATTCCTCACTGGTATGTTGCTCCCGTGTTCTTTAGTCCAAAAGGCATTATTGTGTAGCAAAACATACCCTAGGGGGTCATGAAGGTTGTATTGAGCTAGTGCTCAAGGTTGATCCTAATCTGGTTGTAACCTAAGAATCCATCCATGAAGAAAAATAAGGTGTGTCCAATTGTGGTATTGATCAATTGATCAATACTGGGCAACGAAAATTTCTCTTTGATGGTTGCCTTATTTAGGACTCAAAATTCTATGCAAATGCATATACTTCCATTTTTCTTAAGCACAAATATTATGTTGAAGACCTAGTCCTCATAGTCAATAACCTAGATGAAACTAGCTTTGTAAAGCTTGGTGATCTCATCATGAACTACCAACACCACCTTAGGTTTGACCTTGTGCACTTTTTGCCTAACTAATTTGATGTAGAGATCAAGGATGATGTTTTGCTGGACTAGTCATGGATCTAGGCCTAACATGTCCTTGTATGACCATGAAAATGCTTTGATGTTATCATTAAGCACTCTAGCAATGTCGTGAGCATGATGGGGTTATAAAGAGAAACTTAGTTTTAGCATTCACCATTGTGCACTACCATAGGGATCTCAAAATGGGGATCCTCTGTGACATCCCCTACCTCTAGATCAAGTGCCTTACCTAGATGGTTAGGCCAATCTAGTGGTGGTTCTACTGATGCTATGTATTTGTTGTAGGCTATAGGCTTGAGGTCTAAGAAATGAGGGTCAATTCATCACTTGATGTCTCCATAAGGTCCCATGAGGGCCAAAGGTGAGGAGATCTGCTCATGCATAGCCATGTCATGTTCCTATAAAATGAACTAGAAAAATGTCAAGTGACACCTATTTTAACAAAGTTAATATGCATGAATGAGAAAAAGCAATCCAATGAAATTTTCTTAAGCATGCATGTAAATTATTATGGGATGTAAACATGTTTGTGCTAGTTTTAGGCTTTGGCAGGCTACATACGCACTAGTTTTGGTAGGCCGTGGATGCACCAAACATGCTATTCAGGGAGGATCGGTCATGCTCAGGAGTGAAAATAACTCACACATTTGCAAGAAAATGAAAAAATCACAATTTTGGGCTAAGTAGGGTTGACTACACTCTCATCCAACTACACTCTCCACTGAGCATTTGGTGTGAAGCATAGTCTCAAGTTGGTTGATCATTAAATGACCCTAGGAGGGTATATAGGAACGATTTTACAATGGTAACTTGTCACTTTTTCCATTTCACTATAATGTTGGGAGCATACTCTTGCTACTGCTTCTGCCTTTGCTATCAATGGAGAGCGTAGTTGAGGAAAGATGATGTGCCAAAGTGGACACCTTCACCCAGGGCTGGAAAATGTTGCTGAGAGAGAGAGAGAACTGAGCTACCTATGAAAAGCTTGTGTGAAGAAGAGGAGACCATTTTTGTTAGCCAAGTACACTGACTATGCTCTCCCACTTAGTTTCAATTTGCATTTTTTTCTACTTTTCTAGATTGAGGGGTTGGGAGCATAATCCTATGCATCACCTTGTGTGCCCTGCTATGGCAATGGGCACTATGGCTATGCACCATCCATGGTGCAACATGGTGATGGGGATGGCATGGTAGGGGGGAATCACTGCAAGGATGGGTTTTTCTACTCAGGAGGGTTTTGGTACACGGGAGGGTTTGCGTACCATGCTTCATAGTGTAGCTACCCATAAATTGGGGCACATGTAGGGTTTTGGCACTTTCAAGGCTTCTGGGGCCATAGGGGTTTTAGGGCTCATCGATTCTAAGGTTCGCCATCAACATGGACATTGGGATTTTGCACAACAAGGGGTGGGTTTTGACATGCACAATGGTTTCGGCACTACACATCACACACTGTAGCTTAGCTGTAGGGGCTCCTACACTAACAGGGGATTTTCTTACTACATTTTTTCATTATATATTTTCATGGGGCTTAAATTCACTCCGAGGACTAGCTGTAGGGGCTACAGCTACCATTATACTTCGTGGCATGGTCATCATGGTCATGATTCTCTTTATTATTTTTTGTTGTGGGACATGGGGCTTAGGGCCGATGGCTACCACACAATGTGTAGTGTGGCTATGATGTTTTCAAAGGTTTTAGTGGCAGCGGGTATAAGATAGAAAATCTATGTCATTTTAATTTTTTTCTTTCCTATTTTGTGCAGCACAGAGCTTAGGGCTGTGGGGTTTAGCACCCTATGTAGCATGACTGCAATTAGCACTGGGGGTTCCAATAGTGGTGATGCAACACCAAAAATTTGCCTTTGCACTATCTTTGTATGCATGTCTCTCTCTTTTTTTTATGTTGCATTACAAGGATAGCCCTATAGACTACACTCTATACTAAAAGTGCAATGATGTTAGCACCATGAGCGGATTTTAGTTCTTTGGGGGCTATGCCCAAGGTTGTGCCTATGGCAATGTTGGCGAGGAAGAGGGAGGGCCACAATAGAGCCCAATCACCAAGATGGGCACGACATAGTATGAGACTATGCTCTCCACTATCATGGGCCCAAACTACACTCTCTACACGTTGAGGGTTGGGAGGGTAGTTTCCATCAATGTTAGTCAAAATTTCTATTTCTGGGACTACACTCTCCACTAAGGTAGTCCAAAGTTAGTAAAAATTTTATCAAAACATTGTTAACTATGCATGGTGCTAAACTTGCAAAATGTAGCACTAAGCCTCTGAAAATCTACAATACCCCAGTGAGTGCCAACCACATCGAACGAGTTAAGTAATGTCCTACACTTGAGGGGCCCTAGCATGTATTGTCAAAATTTCCTTTCTGTTAATTTATGTTAATAATTTATAATATGTATATCGAAATTTTACATCTATGCATATATACTAATGCTTTGCTTATTGCTTGTTAACTACAAGGTGTTGCTAAAGCTTGTTCTAATAGTGGTTGAGCTTGTGGACATCCTATGTTGCATGAGCTAAACCATTCCCAACATGCCTACACCAGAAATGCAAGTGGACCATCAAGCAATGTGGTTCCAATTAGGATCTCGAGAGTTCCTAGAATACCTATTGCAATGGTTAAATGTGATCATGTGGTCACACTTGGTGGTTAAGGTTGCTAGTGCTATCACCAAGATGTTGTTACCTAGGGCTAACCGAGGCATCCTGAAGTTTATCTAAAATGAGTCTACTACTAATGTTGATGGCGTAGGAGGCTTAAGCAGAGGTCCTAGAAGAATTCAAAAGTTATCTAGAGTATGGAACATGATAGGTTTTGCTTTCTATAATAAGAATAACACCCTTTTTATCACACAATGGTTACATACTCTGTTCTAGAACCCACTTAGAACTGTTTACTACATCAGAGGGTAAGCACTTCTATGGCTTATGTAGTACTTTTTACTACTTGCTTGTTGAATTGCTAATGGTTGTATGGAGGATTGCCAGATTCAGAGTTGAGGAGGATGGCTTGCATGATGATGCAAATGCTCCAGCCTAAACCTACACTACCCTAGAGGTATTCTCATCATGCAAAAATGTTTGGACAGCCATGATTGAGCAAGCAGAGCATAATCTAGAGCCCTACATTTTCCAATACTTAAAGTCTTATGAGAAATGCAAGATCCATTTCTATTTGGATGATTGGGCTGTTGATGAGATTAACACCGAGGAGGTGTTTGCAGCACCACCTTCGTCACACACCTTCTTTGCATCATGTACATATCTACATTTTTTCTCATGTGCTTGCATGTGTGCCTTTTATTTCACCTTATTTATGTGATGCTAACATTTTTTTGCTTTATGTTATAGTGATAGTTTCCTTAGCTAAGGTGACAATGGTCACCACAGGTCACAAGTAAGCCATCCTCATCATGAAATACAGGGATGTGGAGGGTGCACAACACCAGCTATGCCACAAAGCATCAAATGCATTGATGACTCAGCTCACGCATGCTGGGTTAATGGACCTTTTCTTAGCCCTTAGCCCAAGTATCTTGGTGGCCAAAATTATCACCATCATTGACTCCTTTAGCAGAAATGTCATGTAGTTTATCACCTGGGCACACAACATGCTGGTAGTGCTAGACCTTAGCAAATTCTTCTTTGTTCATCTCTTTAGTATCCCCACCGATGACCTGATGATTATAGATAAGGCCAGTAGGGAGGTGAACCAACAAGATGAGATTGAGAACTAGTTGGGGGCCACTCAATCTCACAAAGGCATATCAATCACATATGTGCTAGTGCCTGAGGTATGGAAGCTTTACCCTCTATTCCACGCTCATGCCTTTCTGAAGCTACTCTCCCAAGGGAAGATCCTAAGGGTGGAATAGGAATGGGTGATAAAGGAGGTGATTCTAGAGGGTATGAGGTTTAACTAGGCCACATACATAGCCAGTGGCCTACATACATAGATTTCTAGGCTTCAATTCAACCTCCAGGAAAGGCCCTACATCCATTTCACATTCTTTGTAGGATACCTACAAAGGTTCACGAAGGTTTTGGTCATGTAAGATGATGGACAATGAGTGATGTAGGACTGTGAGTAGCTATCTAAGATGTGGATCAAGCATATGTTCTTGATCACATGCACACAATACCCCTTAGAGGAGATTAATGAGTTATTATTAGTAATGACCAAGGGTCCCATGGGTCACTCACATTATTCATACAATAGTACAAGCGACGGTCCTCTAGTTGGCACTAGGGACATGAGCAAGGTGGATCACTACATAGTATGGATGGTGGGGTCATCTAAGGCCAATATTAAGAGGCTGCACTCACCAAAGAAAGCTACCTGTGAGATCAAAAAGCCAAGTAGCAAAAGAATCCACATCAAGCTACAAAGCTTGCAAGTAGATGTTGTAGGTTAGGATGTGTAGCTTCTTAGATACCTTAGTTACATTCATGTATATATTATTATTTTTATGTTTTTATTTTATGTTATACTATTAATTAGCTAATGATTTGCTATGAATAATGATGTGCTATACGTGTATGTGTGTTGATTACAAAAAAGAAGATAGGACTGCAAGAGCAATAGCCTAGGCACTAATAAAGGAACAACCCCCCTGGGCTAAGGAGGAGCTAGCTCATGGAGATGAGCTTCACAAGGTAGTAGAGACCCTCTAGTAGTTGGAAGAACAAGGGTTGCTCCACCCTAATGGGGGTAATTTTGAAACTTTGTTTGATGGTACACAACTAGGTGAGCCCCCTGCACTCACACTTCAGGGCTTACTAGGTAATCTACTTTCATTGCCATCTATCTTCCCTTGTTTACTCTAGTATCTTTAGCTATTAGGCCATATGCTAATTGCATTGTTGTATAATAGCATAAGATATTCCTGCTAGCAATCCCACATCTACCTACTGCATGGAGCCATAGGTAAATATGCTAGATAAATTTTCCTTCATGGAAGGCATTGTTGAGGACATGGTGAACTACTTGTAACAAGTGGACCTTGAGCTCGGTATGTGTGCGATGTTGTTTGGCTTTGTTCTATCTTGTTTACTACCTAAATGCTTAGTTTTTGGCTGAAATTGATTTATAGCTATAGCGGGAACCAAGCAAGGTGGCCAAGGTGGACACCCTACTTGACCTTCCTCCCAAAGTTGATTAGGTACCTCATCATATGTATGAGACATCAAACAAGTGCATGCTTTCCTATACAAAGGCATTGTGGGTCTATGGATGCTTGAATGAGCACCTATGGAAACACATACATAAACTACAATAGAGGGTGACTAGCTAGGATGAGAAGATCAAGGATCTTCAATCTATATATGACTTTATAGTGGCTAGATTGTGTGGGAATAGCTTCTGGTGTGCCTCTTAGATTGAGTATGCTAAATACTATATAGGTCTTAGAAGTAATAATGAGGCCACGTGGGAGTTGGTAGAGTAGTAGCTTTAGATGGATTTGCTTGCTTAGAAGAATTAGGATTGGAAGAATTATAGCACAAAGGTTTATCATTGGTGATAGATGCAAAATAATCACAAGCATTAGTATAAGCAAGAGTGCAATGCATACTTGCAATGGTACAAGGAAGATTCTACCAAAAATCACTACCTTGAGATGTTTCTTGGAGTGATTAGTGGTAAGTAGGCATATGACTTGTTTGTGTAGAGTATAGTCATGAGTGACTCTCCCATAAGACAAATTGTTAGCCCCTCCAAAGAGGCCTCTTCTATACATTTTTCATGGAGCCACCTACATGGAGCACCATGTATAAAGGTAAGACCGTTGTGGGTGTTAACTTTGGCTAAGAAGACTAGATGCAACTTTTTGAAGCTGAGTTCCTCCATCACTTGGAGGTTGACCTTGGAAAGTTTCCTCTAGAACTCACTAATGTAGGACCCTCCCAAGTTATTTTTTTCTATGTTAGTTCTTTTTATGCTTTTTATGTTTTGACTTAGCTCGTATAATGCATGCTTGCTTACTAATCACGCATATTTTTTTAATGGTTGTGATAGGTACCAAGTGGTGTTGTAGGCCCTAGCAACCTAGTAGAGGAAGTAGAACCTCCACCCCCACATAGCACTACTAGTTAAGCATGACAAGATGTACCTCCCATTGGGCCCCTTTTTTCTACTACATTTTTGTTATGTGATGTTATTCATGCTATGTATTGCTATTCCTATTACATTTGCTATGAATGAGTATTTTCTAAATGTGATATACAAATTTTTATCCCTATATGATGATTTTATTTCATTTTCTATGAGTATGCAAGTCTAGGCCATTATGAGTCATAACAATACTAGGCCATTGCAAGCCATAGCAATTCTATTGTCAATTTAAAGCCTTGATGGGCCCCATGGCCATTTAATGCCATACTAAGAGGCTCAATGCTAGTTTTTGGCCATTTTGGGTCACACATTGCTAATTTAAGGCCATTCCAGGCCTCAACAAGGGGATTAAAGGTGACAGTTTAAGGTCATTCCAAGCTACATATTGCTAGTTGAAGGTTGTTCCAAGTCATAGCAATAGTTTAAGGCTGTTATGGGCCACAAGTTGCTAGTTTAAGGCTATTTCAAGCCATAGCAATAGTTTAAGGTGATTTCGCCACATGTGAGAGTTGAAGGCCATTTTGGGCCATAGTGATAGTTCAAGGCCATTCCATGCAACATATTGCTAGTTTAAGACCATTCTAAGCCATGGTGTTGCTATCTCTCTTTTTGGTAATTTTTATGTTTCTGATTTTTATACACTTTGATGTTTTTTATGCATTAAAGTAACAACTATGAGATTGTAAACTAACCCAACAAATGCATAAACAAAGTGGAAAAATGGATAAACAAAGCAAACGAATGAGTAAACAAAGCAAACTAATGTTTAATAGGCAAAAAATAATGTTGATCTAAGCAAAACAAACGTGACATAAGAAAAATGGTAAAATACAAGGTGCCCAAAGGTAGATAGTGGCTGGGCATCAAGCACATTTTGGACTAATGGGATACCTTAGTGGCACAACTACTTCCTAATCCAATGTGGGTTAGGAGGTGCATAGGGTCTAGATTACGCTATCTGGTAGTCTCCTTGATCTTCGCTCACTATGTAAAAGGGCAATTCTACCCAAAGGACATCCTCTGAAAGGTCATTGGCTTCTTTTATCTTTTCAAATGCATTTTCCTCATGCATATCATTGTTTGTCGTAGGTTCATCATCAGGAAATTCAACTTCTGATCCTTACCTCATATCTATGTTGTTGATGGCCAGAGGGTCAATGTTATCACCATGGATGATAGCTTCATCACCTTTATATGAGAGGTGGATTTCTTCATGAATTGGAGAGGAGACAACTCATAATTGGACCAACCCGATATTAAGATAAAGCCTAGTAGTTCCTCTACAACAATGAATTTAGTAGTGGTGGGAAATTGCCCCTTGCTACAAAGGCTATCATGATAGTACCCATGATTATGACATGTGATCCATTAAAATATTTCAAGCACATTGTTCTTGTTGTCTTTATTTGTTCTATGAGGCCTAGCTTGTTTGCAATGGTGTATGGTATAACATTTGTTGTTGCTCAGTCATCGATGTGCACCTTGTGTATCTAGCATTGCCTGACACATATGGTGATGAACATGGGAGGTGTTATGACCTCACCCTTCTCAAGATTGATCTTAATTACTTCATCACAAATGCGAGGAATGTGAAACTCAATTCCTATAGTGTGGAAGGCAACATCACTGCATGGATGAAGGTCTCATCTAGAGGGATGCCCTCTATGAGAGGAATAGAGGTCAACATCTGCACTAGTGCTTTGTGATGGGAAAATGAGGTCATGATCAAGTCATACAAGCTTAATGTTGTGCTTCTCTACTTAAGTACCTACTTAACCTAGGCTAGTATGTCTATGAAGTCTTTGGCATTAGCCATGGTTTTATTGGCCTTGACTTCTTCCATGTGGCCTAAGAGATGGATCTCTCATGAAGGTGACTTTAGCTTCATTTTCCTAGTTTGTTTAGGGGCCTCAGTGCTCCTTAATAGTTTTCTTCCTGTCGCCTCTTTAGTTGCCTTGGCCATGGGGACTATAGATATGGGAATTAGCTTTGGTGGACCTAGCACTCTTTGGTCTTGGCATTGCCTAACCATCTTGTTTGTGAGACACTCTTGGATCTTCTGTGTTGCCACCTTAAGGGCCTATTAGTATTTCCAGCAAGGTTTCCCCTTGAAAAAAAAGGAACCAATGCATTGACTACTACTAGGTTTTGGACAAGTGAGGGGCTAGCATGTTATGACACTTAGATGATGAAGTGTGGCTAAACCATTATTATTAATGCAACATGTAGGTGGAACCTAACTACGAAGGATGTTGTGGGTGCTTGAGGTGGCACTCTAATGACGAAAGGATTTCTTGAACCCATGGGGACTGAGGGGACCCTTACACTAACAAAGGGCACCTAAACCATGAATGGCTACTACATTGATTCCAAGTTGTCATTAACGCTAATAGCATTTATGAGATAGTTGACATCATCTTTGTTTAGAGGGTCATTGTACACCCTCATAGACTAGTTTTTTAAGGCCTAATCAAGTTTGTAGTATCAATTACTAACTTACCTCTATCAATCATTCTTTGCAGATCATCTTGCAAGGCTATGAAAAAATCAATGTTATGATGGGGCAACTAGTGGTAGTGGTAAAATCAGTCTAGCCTAAAATGCCTTAGGACCAAGGGCTCATTTGATGCAATTAATGTGGGATTCCTTAGTAGATCACAATATCTATTGTGTTTCTTATGGGTAGGCTTGCACATTTTCTTGTACTAGATGCATTTGGCTTTTAATAGTTGATCTAGTAGTTCTAGAGTTTTTAACGGCAACAAGGTGTACTTAAAGAAATCCTTGCACTCAAAGTTAGGCCTTAAAATAGCTTGCATAGTAGCCACAAAGGATGTAGTCTAGTTGGTTGCCCTTGTGCTAGGGTTGGCAACTTTTTTTTTAACCAAGGCTCTAGGTTGCCTAGCCATTACCCTCGGGTTAGTTTCTTTGGCCTCTTTGGCCATAGTTTCCACCATTGCATGCTACTTTCCTTTATCCTTGTCTCTCCTTGCATGCTAGTTTTTGTAGGCCACATAGGCTAGGTTCCTACTAAATTTTGCCACATCTTATATGCTCTTAGTTTGGGTGAAGGCTTGGCTTAGCAATTGTGGGCCTAAGTAATATAGTTTCAACTTTATGAAGTCATTGACCATGCCCTTAAAAATGGCCAAGATATGTGCTTTGGCTATTAGCTATCTTATTTCATTAAATGAAACACTCCAGCACTGAATGAACTTTTGCACGGAATCTAGGTGACCCTACTTCACTTGCATTAGTTGGTCCAAGGTGATCTCCAACTTCAAGTTGTATTTGAAGCATGTCACAACTTGGCCCAAGAGGTCCTCCAAAGAGAAGATGGAGCTTCTAGGTAGTGCATGGTACCAATCTAATGCTTTTCCTATGAGTGACATGACAAACATGTGTATGATGTCATGTAGCCATGCTTGTAATAGCAAACACTCTAATCTAAATGTGACTAAATGTGCATTGGGGTCCCCATCACCATTGTATTTGGTGAATTGAGGCAATGGGATCCCAACTAGAAGAGTTAGAGGAGGGACCACATGACTTATAGGGTCATCCTAGTAGAATTCCACCATTTTGATAGTTTCAGAAGAGGTAGCTTTGAGTCACTTCACCTCTTTTGTAAAGCTTTAGATCATCTAGAATGCCTAGTCTAAGTTTTGAAATGTTCCAACTAGTTGTGTTGGTTGCACAATTTGCTGTTGGACTAGCTATGTGGTCCATGGCTTGGTTGCGGGTTGCAAAATTGCAAAATGTGCATGATGCATGAGCCATGTTGTAGGGACAATGATCGAGGCAAGAAACACATACATGGATTGAGCTAGTGCTAGGGGCACTAATGAAATAGCTAAAACATAGGGTGCCTAAGTTTCTTGAGGCTTGGAGATGGGCCCTATGTGGACACATGATTGAGCTGATCTAGTTTCTATGGGTAGTAATGGCTGAATGGATGGCAATAATGCCATGAAGGGCAAGCTAAAGGGCCCTACTAGATCATAATGTGCATGTTATGTCTAATGCATTGTTATCACAGTTGTTGACCTGGGCCTAGTGGAGTAGGAAGGTGACATAGGTGCTATGATCGTCTCAAGGAAAATAGGTGAATGAGACTATGGAAGAGCCAGACTAGGGATTGTTCATTGGAAAATGATGTTGAAAAAGCCTTTGTGCTTCAAAGTAGCTTCAAACTCGTCCTCCTCTTTCTACAGGAGCTCCTCATAGTCCATCCCTATGTCACATTCACTTTCTTGGATGAACTTGGCTAACATCCAATGGTAGGGCTCTGTGAGTAGCATGATATTGAGTGAGGAGGGGATATACTCCTGTCCATTTCGATGGATCAGTTCATAGCTTCATTTTACTTTCATATCCAAGTGGTCTACAAATAGCCCTACTTGAATCTTTGTGCATATAAAGTTATATTACTCATCATTTAATGTAGTTTAGTCTGGGTCTTAAACATATAGCCTAAGGGGTTGCCTTGGCTCTACCATAACAAGATTCCCAAGGTTGTCAATCCTAGTCTCCTATTGGATGGGCAAGATGGAAAGTGTTTTTGGGACTAACATTGAAGGCTATTCTAGGTTAATGGATGTGGATTAAGTTGTAAGAGGGGACTAAAAGGATTTTTGATGATCAAATACTACTAACACCACTAACTATGCTCTCTACACTAGAGAGCTGACTATGCTCTCTATGCGAAAGAGCTGACTACACTCTCTACGCCAAAGAGTTGACTATGCTTGCTACACTAGAGAGTTGACTACGCTCTCTACACTAGAGACAAGTACACTTCAATTGAAAGCATCAAGAATTTGGTAGACAATGGATATGTGTCATTTAGATTGCTACATGGGGTTTTGGGGGAACTGACTATGGTGTCCAATCTACACCAATCAATTAGTAGACAACACCTATGCTAACCTAAGATCTAGCTACTACTGCATGCATAGTAGGTTCACAAGGGTTTTATGATCTATGCTAGCCCAAAGCTAGCAAATGTGATGAAGAGAGCACATGAGATGATAGAAACTATGGCGGCCAAAAAAAGAAAATCGTTCGGCTTTCCTTCTAGCGATAGAAACTATGGCGGCCAAAAAAATTAGCAGCTAGAACACCAAGGTCCATGGGCACATAGCCTAACCCAAAATCTACATGAGCACCTATTAGAGGTGGAGAAAGGGTGTCTTAGATGGTTTTGTTGATTGAACATGAACTCACTGAATACAATAGGGATGTAGTATGGTTAGCCATAGTGCTTATGCAAAATGGTGTTAAGTGTGCAGGTAGTGTTTATGATGTTAACGATGTCAATGGTGTTAGTAGGGTCAATCATAGTCAAGAGTTTTAGCAAAGTGGGTAGTGTCAACACATGTACACTACCACCTGAGCATTTTTTTAGGCATAGCTATGAGATAAAATAACAAAAAATGTAAGTAAAGTGTGAAAAATGCAAAGATAGAGAGAGAGAGAGAAGTGGAACACCACCTCAAATGGGTTGAGCATAGTTAACACCAAAGGACATTAGAAGGTACATGGTTTACAATAGTGTAGTCATAATCTTAAAGGTGTTTGGCCACAAAGATGGGTGCTTTACCAAGGTATCTATGTCTGCTGGGTTGGCTACCGCAGTGTACCATTGGCTGCAGTATTCTAGTGAACTACGGTGATCTGCGATGGTCTACAACTTCACAAATATACCTTTAGTCTTCTCTCAAGTGCTCCTTATATTTGTTCAGATAAAAAATTAGCCAACACTGAAAATGTTAAGGATGTGACTATTTATAGGTTTAGGATTAGTGAAAAATGTAGGATGACTACCATGTGGTGGAGGGGATGATTAGGACTATGCTCTCACTCAACTATGCTTTCCACTAGGCTGGTGATGTTGTGCTTTGCTGTTCTCTACCAGAATTTACAAGACTATGAGATTGTGACTACGTTGCCACTTGCATATGTGTGTTGAGAAGACTACAAGGTACCTAAAAAATGAAAGCCAAAGACTACACTCCATGGGACTATGCTCTCCATAGTCTCACATGGAGTCAAGCATAATTACAATTTTGGGACAAAAGGGGTTATAAGAAAGAAGCATTTTTCTAGATACACTTGCTAAAGATGAGTTGGTGCTAAGCTGAGTGGTGTTGCCATGTTGTGGAGGCCATTGGAGGTTGTTCTTACTAACTACACTTAACTATGCTCTCGACTAGGGGAGAGCATAGTCTTAGCACTTAGAAAAAATTACGAAGGCTAACTATGCTCCAGGTTGGTGGAGAGCATAGTCCCGAGACCTAGAAAAAATTTGCCAAAAACTTGCTACCTACTAACTACACTATTTACCAAAGGCTAACTACACTCTCAACTGATATTGATCATAGCCTTGATACTTAGAAAAAATTTGTAGAAATTAGCCTTTGTGCTAAGTACGCTCTCAACTAGGGTTGAGCATAGTCCCAACACTTACCCAAAATTTGCAGAAAATGGCCTTCATGTTGACTATGCTCTCCATAAGAGGTTGACTATACTCCCATCTAGGAAAGAGCGTAGTATCAACACTTAAAAAAATCTACATAAACTAGCCTTCTACTAACTACGCTCTCCATGAAAGGCTAACTATGCTCTCAACTAGGATTGAGAGTAGTCTTAACACTTGGAAAAATTTGCAAAAAACTCTCCTTTTTGCTAACTACACTCTCTACAAGAGGCTGACTACGCTCTCAATTGGGGTTGAGTGTAGTTTCAACACTTAGAAAAAATTGCAAAAACTAGCCTTCGTGGTGACTACGCTCTCTATTAGAGGTTGACTATGCTCTCAACTAGGGTGAGCATAGTCTCAACACTTAGAAAAACTTGAAAAATTTGGCCTTCATGCTAACTACGCTCTCCAATGGAGGTTGACTATGCTCTCAACTAGAATTAAGTGTAGTCTCAACACTTAGCCAAAAGTTGTAGTTGGGATGTCATGGTCCGAATTTGGGTGGTGTTTCAATCTCTATTATACTTCTCTACACTTTCTCATTTTATTATCTCTTCTTCTTTCTTTGCTACTTGATCAATAAACCATTGAATTTGATCGACTCTCATTTTAGAAATTCTCCATTAAGCATAGACGCTAACAATTTCTCTAGTTTTGTTTTGAAGCCAATCTACTATGTGGTAAAGTTGCTTCCTTTGATAAAACCCATGGTCTAGGCATTGATGCAAGAGTAAGTAATACCTACCCAAGACTACATCCAAGGATTCATGCTTATACTATTTCTATGTATGAATTTTTTTTTCTTAGGTTGCATACTCTAGAGTATGTCTAGTACATATTAATTAATAACTTCAGCATTGTACTTAATTTTCGAATGGATTTTTGCTCCAAGGATTGGTACCAACTTTTAGCTTTCTTGACGAGTACCCTTGGGAACAATTTGATCTTTTCCCATTCTTTCTCAATATTTTGTAAAACAAAAGAATCATGGACGACCTATAAATGATGCTCAAATCAACATTATATCCTCCTTTAAATTTAGGGATATTATTCATACCAAGTCATTTAATTCTTCTATTTCTTTGAGGCTTAGTGGAAATTTAGACTGCTTCTAAATTATTAAGCATATTCCTTATAGCTAGTAATGGTTCATCATAGTCATTGCATTCATGGTGACCCATATCATGCTCATGCCTCCTATGAGGTAACTTTTTATTCCTTCATTCTCAATGCTTCTTTTCTTCCCCTTGTAGTTAGCTATGCTCTTTATGCCCATCATTATGATGGGATTTTTGATCATCTCCATCTTGATTCTAATCATTCCTCCTTTAATCTCAACCATGATCCATTCTATAATATTTTCATGATGAGGAGGATGATAAAAGTGAAGGACTAGGAGAGCAATTCTTGCTAGTCCTTCTTCTATGGCCCTTTGCTTTTTTTTTCCTTTACTTTTTTTTCCTTTTTGGGGAATGACTAGAAGACCTTTAGCTTAATGTTTTTTGTGTTTTTGAATCTATCCTTCCCTCACCTTGGTTTTTCTCCAGGATTTATTATGATTGTTAATTGTTGGTGACCATTTGGGACGCGATTGCCAACGAGTGTCCTCGAACAGGATTTAGGTGCTTGCTAGTCTCTGGCAACACCAAGGCCCAGATACCTCCACATAGACTCAGTAGTTAATGTGAGTATGTGTGTGTGTTTTTGTGGTGTGCTTTTGTGACAAATGAAATGATTGGATTGTGTGTAAAACTATAAATGACTTATCTTAATGAGATTTAGCCAACTTTTCAAAGTACTGTGAGTTGTTGAGAGTTCCTATTTTGTTCAATTTCCTAGTCTATGCGGTCCTTATATTACCTACTTGTAAAATATAAAGTTTTGTAAAAAAATTTGAGCACAACTCTGTGAATCTACTTCTAATTTTCCCCAAAGAACGAGATAGTTCCACAAGAAAACTAGAAATAGAGCGAGATTTGATGGAAATAGAAAGAAGAGAAAAAGAAAGTAGATTTGTGTAAAGATCTAAAATGTTTAAAAAAGGTAAAATGATACGAGTAAACACTTTGCAATAAAGCTATCCCAAATTCAATAACTATGAATTGTTTAAACTTCCAAGGCTCAAATAAGCAATTTCTTCAAGACAATCCTACTATGCTACCAAAAAAAATTGCTGTGTAAACTATCATGTACCAGACTCTATTTTAGCTAGATAATGGATGTCAACAATTGCATTCAATAGAACCTTAAAAAGACTTGACAATTTATGATTGAAATATCACAGATATTCACTTTAAAGACAAAATAAGCTATTATAGGTCCTATCAAAATACCAAATATTTTCTGAACCCTCTTGACTATTGAATTGTTCAATAGCTTAACTACATGCAGAGGCTCTCTTACAACAATCTCAATAGCAATTCTTATACATTGCACAATAATAAAATTTACTACTAAAATGCTCTTAAGGCTTTCAAACANCTTTCTTCCACCCTCAGCCACCAAGACCCTTGAAGCCTTTTTTATAGGGTCTCATAGGTAGTTAGATATTATAAAATATCTTGGGTAACTTCTTTCCCAAGTAAGGAAGTTATAATTTTTCCAACAAGTTAGGAGATATTACTTGCCCAACAAGTTAGGAAGTTATAACATATACATGAATTTAGGAGAAAATCATGCTAACATTAGCATGTGTCTTTACAAACTTTACAAATATTTCTTTCATAAGAAGTCACAACCTATATAATAATTTTAGGAAATAAAGCCAAGATCTCCATACAATAAGTGCTCCATACAATTTTCATTTTATTTTTGTTGCATGTGAGAAAATATGCTAAAATTATTTTTAGCCACCAAACCATATGAAATTGGAACTTTATTTTGTTACTTCGATTTCACGCGTTCGGGTTTTGTTCTTGCTTTCAACGATGATAGTTTTCTTCAGAATAAGCCATAACCAATTTCCTAGCCATGTCCACGATTCTCCATAACTTCCATAGAAGAAATATCATTCTATTGAGTCATTTGTGAACCTATCTCATTGTGTCTTTGTTTCTCTGTAGCCACATTTGATGGATTGGTAATGACGATGATGAACGCGTTGGCACCGGGCACTACTGTGTTTGTTAATGTTGTCATGTGTTCCATAAAAGATTGTGGTTTTTGTAACCCTTGCTGCAGTGGCTACCTTATTTGCAACAATAACATCTTTTTTAACTTTTTCATCCACTCTTGGCACCTCAAATGCTTTTGATGCAGCATGCCTTTCTTCTTGCATAGCATGCAAAATATTTGCATGGGAATTCAATGTATTGGGTCTCTATACTACTTCTTGGTGCCAATACCCTGATTCAGTTTCACCATTTCTGAACATATACATACCAAGACCTTGTCTTTTTCCTTCATGCCATGCACCTTCATATCAATCTCCATTAGCAAAATTATAGACACCAAACCCATGCATTTTCTCTGCAAAGTATTCTCTTACATAAGTATCTTCGTTCCTGAAATGATAATAGCCGAGGTCATGCTTGACAAAGAACTTATCCTTAGCCTAGGCCAGAAAATTAAGGTCCTTCAACATGATGAGCATGACCATGAAGGTGTGGATGCGGAATGTGCTCTTGTGGTGCCAGACCACGAACCAAATCCACAATGTGGATAGAGCCGCATAGACTACAAATAGAGCTACGTAGACCTTCGGTAGTAGAGCCTTACCCATCGACAGAAATTCATGCCTACCACCTGTCTCAACATTAAACATGATGCTACACATATCCATGGACATGGAGGACTCAGGAACGTAGTTGGCGAAAACCAACGTGAGACGGGCCGCGTCTAGGGTTTGGAAGGTGCAGCTCACAGAGCGCTTGCCAGTGACCTCATCCAGCCTAATCAGGCGATGAACGTATGGACTATCAAGCATGCACTACATGTTGCACCAATCTAGCTACTACAGTACCTGTACCCATGCCTCATGTGTACTTAGGAAGAATCCCATCGAGTACCCTGCGATCGCGGCATCCTCGCGTACTCGGATGGAGACATCACTAACGTGAGCTTGACGACGCCATTGTGTGTGAACCTGAACTCATTGAACATGATCCTTGACCATGCATCTAACTAGATCTCTACCCCTACCACCACCAATGTCACTTCCACATGGCTCCTCGTCACCCTCCAGCTGCTTCCATGGCTTTGATCTACATGTGCTTCCATTTTCTTTGAGAGAAATTATCCCTTTGTTCTCATATCCAAATATATTTGAGTAGAAGTAAATATACCGTGCAAAAATATACATTGATCCTAAATAAGAATATTAGGCCCCAAACCCTTCTAGAATACTAGAGGGTGATGCAATCACACTCTCCAAGGAACCCTTTATGTCTTCTCTTTCTACAGATACATTCCAATGAAGCAACTTCAGAACCACCAAATTATGATTCTTGAGAAAGTCATGAAATTAATCATTCAAAATTTGTGCAACAATTTCTGCTTATGACACCAAGATGGATAATTCCATATAAATGTAGTTCATTAGGATTCTATACCTCACCATTTGCAAATAAGTCCACTTGTTCCATGAAATGGCCAAAATGTGCCAACATTTCTACCCCCTTTTAAAAGGCTTAAAGAAATTTATGCAAGCCCCATTTTAAAACTAAACTATACTTGAAGCTTTTATTGAAATTTTTACAGCTGAAAAGATAAATCTTTTTGTAGAAAAATTCCCATCAAACATAAGGTTTGGTGGTATAAAAACCTCATTGCTAAAAAAAATAAACAAATTGTACATTATCAGGTCCTTTATTCATGGACTATTCTTGAGATGGGAAGAGAATGGTGAGGGTTACTCTGGTAGGAATCCTCATATCTCTAACCTTCTCATAAGTAATCTCTAAAGTGATGAATGATGTTCTATTATTTTCTGGCTTTCTAGAGCTTTTAACTTGATTTTCTTGAGCTTTTTCTTCAGCAATCCTCTCATCTTCTTTCTCAAATGAATTCTTATTTTCCTCCCAATTGGGTCCTTCTTCTTCTTCTTGGGACATAAAGGCTTCTTCCCATGAATCTTCATTGATTGGTTATTTCTCCCTTTCCTTTTTTGGGTGTAATTTTGATACTTTCCCCAAACATTTGATTATATTTCTAAACCTCTTATGAGGAATGAGAATTCATCAGCCAACCAAGCCATGAAAGGATATTCTTTAGGTGCTCCACATGCTCTAGCTTTCAAGTAAGCCTTTAACACATGTTCTAGGCAACATCCCATCACATAAGGAATGAAAGGCTTCCTCATTATTCTCCCAAAATCCATCTTCTCTTTCAAATTAGCTCTCTTCTCACTTTCTATACTCAACTTGAATTGGAAAATGAGGAAATCCCAGGCAACCAAATCCTCTTTTTATAGTAGCTAGAAATTTAAAATTCCATCCAAGAGTCTACAACCAATTTTCCCTCCTTTTGCACATTCTAACCACTTGTCAAACTCTTCACTTAATTGAGACAACTTCCCACTAAGTGGTTGATTAATCACCTATTCCACTTGTCACACTTGTAGGAATTAAATTATTAAACTATTTTCTAATTTAAATAAATTTATCATAAATATATTTATTATTATAATATACTATCTACTTATCTAACTATATACCANCTCTTCAAGCTGTATGCAATTGTCTAAAATAATGTTTTATATGCAAAAAATT
>MNCI01003778.1:583458-623398 GCA_015680685.1 Gnetum montanum
AGCAATGATGATTTTCTTTAGAATAAGCCATAACTAATTTCCTAGCCATGTTCACGATCCTCTATATTTGCCATAGAAGAAATATCATTCCGTTGAATCAGTTGTGCACCTGTCTCGCTGTGTCTTCGTGTCTCTGTAGCCACACTTGATGGATTGGTAATGACGATGAAGAACGCGTTGGCATCGGGCGCTACTGTGTTTGGTAATTTTTTCGTGTGTTCCATAAAAAACTACGATTGTTATAACCCTTGCTGCAGTGGATACCTTGTTTGCAACTATAACAGATTGGTTAACTTTTTCATCCACTCTTGGCACCTCAAATTCTTTTGATGCAGCACGTCTTTCTTCTTGCACAGCATGCAGAATATTTGCATGGGAATACAGTGTATTGGGTCTCTGTACTACTCCCTAGTGCCAATACCCTGACTAAGTTTCACCATCTCTGAATGTATACATACGAAGACCTTGTCTTTTTCCTTCATGCCATGCACCTTCATATCGATCTCCATTGGAAAAATTATAGACACAAAACCCATGCATTTTTCTGCAAAGTATTCTCTTAGATAAGTATCTTCATTCCTGAAAAGATAATAGCTGAGGTCGTGCTTGATGAAGAACTTATCCTCGGCCTAGGCTAGCAGATTGAGGGCCTTCAACACGATAAGCATAGCCATGAAGGCGTGGATGCGGAGTGATCTCTTGTGGTGCCAGACCATGAACTAGATCCATAGCGCAGACATAGCCATCTAAACCATGAATAGAGCCGCATAGACCTCTGGCAGTGGAGCCTCACCTGCCGATAGAAAGTTGTGCCTATCGCTCACTTCGACATTGAACATGATGCTATGCACGTCCATGGACATAGTGGACTCAAGAACATAGTTGGTGAAAACCAACGTGAGACGGGCTACGTTCGAGGTTTGGAAGATGAGGCTCATGGAGTGCTTGCTAGCGACCTCGTCCAGCCTGATCAGGCAATGAATGTATGGACTATCGAGCACGCACTTCATGTCGCACTGCTCTAGCTATTAAAGCACCTCTGCCCACACCTTACACGTACTTAGGAAGAATCCCATTGAGTGCACCATGACTATGGTGTCCTCGCATACTCGTATGGAGACGTTGCTGACGTTGAGCTTGACGGTGCCATTGTGCATGAACCTGAACTTGTCGAACATGATCCTCAGCCGCGTGTCTGACTAGATCTCCACCCCAGCCATTGCCAATGCCGCTGCCACGCAGCTCCTTGTTGCCCTCTAGCTGCTGCCATGGCTCTGATCTACATGCGTTTTTGGTTTCTTTAAGAGAAATTATCCCTTTATTCTCATATCCAAATATATTTGAGTAGAAGTAAATATACCATGCAAAAATATACATTGATCCTAAAGAAGAATATTAGGCCCCAAACCCTTCTAGAATACCAGAGGATGATGCAATCACACTCTCCAAGGTACCCTTTATTTCTTCTCTTTCTACAGATACATTCCAGTGAGGTGACTTGAGAACCACCAAATTATGATTCTTGAGCAAGTCATGAAATTAATCATTCAAAATTTGCACTGCAATTTTTGCTCATGACACCAAGATGGATAATTCCCTGTAAATGTAGTTCATTAGGATTCTGTACCTCACCATTTTCAAATAAGTCCACATGTTCCATGAAATGGCCAAAATGTGTCAACATTAATAAACTATGTCTTCTCAATGAAATAAGGAGAATTTGTATATTGATATTTCCTTAAGAAGAATTTAGGACCTTTTTATCATGATTTTAGAAATAATAGTATCAAGATTCTCTTACCTTTGGAGGCTTCATAACATGCCTCCATACATCAATATTTTTTGAGCTAGGCTTCTATGGATTGATAGTCTTTGAAGAGGTGGTCTTTTGCCTCATGCTCTAGGCCTATTAATTCAATTCCCAGCCTCATAAGATTGGTCATAATCATGGTGGAAACAAATCGATTAGAAGGTAACACAATGTTATCTTCCATATTCCTCCAGCATAAATGTTTATCATGATTGAAAATAAATGTAAAATCTAAATAGTAGGAATATGGATATGCATAGACTACTCTCAACTACTAAGGTTTCTCACTGATAGTCCTTTTAGTCCTCTCATGCTACTGATTGAAATCATTGACATGGGGTGATGACTCATTCCAATGAGAAGAATCCATTTTAGTGATGTGGATATAATGTGCCTTTATATATTATTATTATTATTATTATTATTTATGAAAGATAACTCATTATATTTTCCTTATAACAACTTTGTATGGACTTACTATCTAATAATACTTAGCACACTTAGCTAAACTAAGATCCCTGACAACAACCCTAATGATGAGCAATTGGTAGTCCCTATACCCAACCATAAGAATCATAAGAATTCACATGTGATCCAATTGAATTCTATGGACTTATTTACCTAAGTAGCTAATATTCCTAGACAATAAATTATGTAGTTGTAAGTCATTATCTTCTTGATCCATACTTATGTTAATCAATGCATATGGTTAAGTGTGGTTGAGACATAATATTTTCAATTTTATACTTTTTATTATTTTTCTTCTACTTAATAAATAATGAAATGAATAAATATTTAATGCTTAAATCAACTAACTAATTAACTATCCTAACATAGAGTATCTATTTCATTTACTGTACACATCCTGAACATATATTAACATCATTTGGCTCTCAAGTATAAACTACTAGGTGTACCAAGTATCCACTACTAACATTACCAAGCACTAATATATCATGCTCAAAATCACACCCACATTATGAAATACCACCAAATCTATACTATGGCATATCGGCTGCAAATTTTGGCTAAGTGTTAAGACTACACTCTCCCCTAGTGGAGAGCACATTTAGCCTCTCATGGAGAGTGTAGACAACACACAAGCCACTTTTTGTAATTTTTGCTAAACATTGAGACTACACTCTCCCCCAGATGGGAGCATAGTCAACCTCTCATGGAGAGTGTAGTTAACACATAGGCCACTTTCTGCAATTTTTCTAAGTGTTGAGACTACACTCAACCCCAAATGAGAGCATAGTTAGCCTCTTATGGAGAGCATAGTCAACATGAAAGTAAAGTTTTGCAAATTTTTTCTAAGTGCTAAGACTACGCTTGACCCCAGTTGGTAGCATAGTTAGCCTCTTATGGATAGCGTAGTTAACACAAAGGCCAATTTTTGAAAATTTTTTCGAAGTGTTGAGACTACATAGTCTCCTAGTGGAGAGCATAGTTAGCTTTTCATGGAGATCGTAGTTAGCACAAAAGGCCAATTTTTGCAATTTTTTCTAAGTGTTGAGACAATGCTCAACCCAAAATGAGAGTGTAGTCAACCTCTTGTGGAGAGTGTGGTCAACAAAAAGGTCAATTTTGGAATTTTTTCCAAGTGTTGGGACTATGCTCTTCATTACCCCAGAGTATAGTTAGCCTCTTGTGGAGAGCATAGTCAACATGAAGGCTATTTTTGCAAATTTTTCTAAGTGCTGAGACTATGCTCTTCACTTTCCTAGAGCGTACTTGGCCTCTCATGGAGAGTGTAGTCAGCATGAAGGCCAATTTTGCAAATTTTTCTAAGTGTTGGAACTACGCTCTCCACTACCCTAGAGCATAGTCAGCCTCTCATGGAGAGCATAGTCAACACAAAGGTTAGTTTTGTAATTTTTTCTAAGTTTTGGAACTACACTCTCCACTAGCCCAAAGTGTAGTTAGCCTCTTGTGGAGAGCATAGTCAACATGAAGGTTAGTTTTGTAATTTTTTCTAAGTGTCAACATAAAGCTAGTTGTTGCAAATTTTTTTAAGTGCTGAGACTACACTCTCCACTACCCTAGAGCATAGTCAACCTCCAATGGAGAGCATAGTTAGCATGAGGGCCAATTTTTGCAAATTTTTTAGAGTGCTGGAACTATGTTCTTCCCTAGATGGAAGCATAGTCAACCTCCAATGGAGAGCGTAGTTAGCATGAGGGCCAATTTTTACAAATTGTTTGGAATATTAAGACTATGCTATCCCCCAAATAGAAGCATAGTCAGCCTCTAGTGGAAAGCGTAGTTAACACATGGACTATTAGGACTATGCTCTTCCCCAATCTAGAGCATAGTCAAGCATAGTTAGTAAGAATAGCCTCCAATAGCCTCCATAACATAGTAATGCCACTCAACATAGTTGTAACTCACCTTCAGCAAGTGTATTTAGAAAAATGCTTCTTTTTATATCTCCTTTTTGGCCTCAAAATTGTAACTACACTCAACCCCACAATAGAGTGTGGAGAGTGTAGTCTCCAAGTCCAAGTTTCATTTTTTTAGGTACCTTATGGTCTTTTTAGCACACACACATAGTTGGCAGCATAGTTACAAGCTCACAATCTTGTAGAGTCTAATAGAGCACAGCAAAGCATAATACCACTAGCCCAGTGGAGAGCATAGTTGGGTGAGAGCGTAGTTCCAACTATCCCCTCTAACACATTGCATCCATCCTGCATCTTCCACTAAATCCTAGGCCTATAAATACCCACAACCTCAACATTTTCAAAGATGAAAATATTAGAGCTGGCAAATCAAAGACTTGGCAAACCTAAGGAGCGCTTGAGAGAGAACCAAAGGCATACTGGCAAAGTTGTAGACCACCGTAATCCACCAAAACACCACAACCAATGGTACACTATGGTGGCCAACTTGTAAAATGCAAACACCTTGGTGAAATGCCAATCTTCATGTCCAAACACCCCCAATTCTATGACTACATTGTCCATTACACCTATCATACACCATGTACCTTCTAGTCCCTTTTGGTGTTAACTACGCTCAACCCCATTTGGGGTGGTGTTCTGTTTCTCTCACTCTCTTTCTTTGCATTTTTTGCACTTGAATTTTTCATTGTTTTACCACATAACTACATCTAAAACTATGCTTGGGCTAGAATATACACCTATTGATACCATCCACTTCACCGAAACTCTTGACTACACTCAACCCCATTAACACCGTTAACATCATTAACACCACTCGAACACTTGATGCCATTTTTCATCAATATTGGCACTAACCCAATTGCATCCTCATTGCATCTGGTAAGTCCTTGTTTGATCAACCAAACCATCCATGGTTCCCTGTCTCTACCTCTAGCAAGCCCTCATGCAGACTCGAGGCTAGGTTGTCCACCTGTGGACCTCGGTGTTCTAACCACTAATGTTTTCAATCATTATAGTTTCTAGCACTAGAAGGAGGGCCAAACTATTTTTTTTAGACTCCATTGTGGTTGTCTTGTGTGCTCTCTACACCGTAGTTTCTAGCTTTGGGCCACTGTAGACTGTAACACCCATGTGTACCTGCTACATGCACAATGGTAGCTAGATCTCAGGCTAGCATAAGCATTATCTACCAACCAGTTGGTATAGATTGGATCCCATAATCGATTTCCTAGAAACCCCATGTAGCAACCTAAAGCATGCATATCCACTATCTACCAGATTATTGTGGATTTTAGTTAGAGCATATTAGCTCTAGCGTAGAGAGTATAATCAACTTTTTGATGTAGAGAGCGTAGTCAACTTTCTGGCATAGAGAGCATAGTCAGCTCTAGCATAGAGAGTGTAGTTAAATTTTTGGCATAGAGAGTGTAGTTAGTTCCAGTGTAGAAAGCATATTCTACTCTCTAGCATAAAGAGTGTAGTCAACTCTAGCATAGAGAGCATAGTCAGCTCTCTGACATAGAAAGAGTAGTCAACTCCAGCATAGAGAGTGTAGTCAGCATAGTCAGTGGCGTGAGCAATATTTCATAATCATTAACACTTGTAGTCCCCTCTTGCAACTTAATCTACATTCATGAACCTAGAAAAACCTTCAACATTAGTCACAAGCATAGTCACTATCTTGCCCATCCAACAAGAGACCAGGATTGACAACCTTGGAAATTCTATAATGGTGAAGCCAAGGAAATCCCTTAGGTTGCATGGTCAAGACCCAGAGTACTCTGCACTAAGCAAAAAATAATACAACTTTATATGCATAAGGATTCAAGTAGGGCTATTTGTAGATCACTTGTACATGTAAGTGAAATGAGGCTATGAGCTTATCCATTGGAACAGATGGGAGTATATCCCCTCCTCACTCGATATTATTCCACTCACAGAGCCCTACCATTGCATGTTAGCCTAGCTCATTCAAGTAGGTGAGCATGATGTAGGAAAAAACTATAAGAAGCCCCTATATAAAGAATAGGATGTGTTCAAAGCTTGCTTCAAGCATGAGGGCTCTTTCCACATGATCTTCCAATTAGTGATCCCTAGTCTAGCTCTTCTACAATCTCATTCACCCATTCTCCTTGAGATGATCATAGCATTGATGTCACCTTCTAGGTCAATGCTTGTGATAGTAACTCATTAGACACAACATATACATGATGATACAGTAGCCCCCTTTAGCTTGACCTTCATGGCATCATTACCATCCATTTAGCCATTGTTGCCCATAGCAACCACATCAGCTCAATCGTACATCCACGAAGGGCCCATCTCCATTCCTTCAATGACTTAGGCATCCTGTGTCTTGCTTGTTTCATCAATGCCCCTAGCACTAGCCCAACCCATGCATGCATTGCCTTTCCTAATCACCATTCCTACAACATGGCCTACACATCGAGCGCATTTTACAATTTCACAACCTGCAACCAGGCCATGGACCACACAACTAGTTCAAAAAAAATTGCACAACTAGCATAACTAACTGGAAAATCTTAAAAATTAGATCAAGTGTTATAGATTATCCCAAGCCTAATAGAAGAGGTGAGGTGACTCACAGCTGCCTTCTCTAAAATTTTCAAAGTGGTGGACTTCTACTAGGACAACCCTATAAGTCCTATGGTCCCACCTCTAACTCTTCCAGTTGGAGTCTTGATACCTTAGTTCACAAAATACAATGACAAGGGGGACCCCAATGCACATCTAGTCACATTTAGATTGGAATGTTTGTTGTTGCAAGCATGGCTACATGTCATTATATGTGTGTTTGCCATGTCACTCACTAGCAAAGCATTAGATTGGTACCATGCATTACCTAGAAGCTCTATCTCCTCTTTTGAGGACCTTCTAAGCCAATTTGTAACACACTTCAAATACAACTTGAAGTTGGAAACAACTTTGGACCAACTAATGAAAATCAATTAGGGCCACTAAGAGCCTGTGCAAAAATTCATTCAACACTAGAGTGCCTTGTTAAACGAAATACAAGATTTGATCCAAAAAACACCTCCTAGCCATCTTTAAGGGTGTATTCAATGACTTCATAAAGTTGAAACTATATTACTTGGTCCTGCAGTCTCTAAGCCAAGCCTTTGCCCAAACCAAGAGCATACAAGATGTGGCAAAAGCTAGTAAGGACCTAGCCTATGTGGCCTACAAAAAACCAACATGCAAGAAGGAATAAGGATAAGAGAAAAAAAATGTAATAATGGCAACTATGCCCAAAGAGGCCAAAGCAACCAACCCAAGGCCAAAAACTAGGTAGCCTAGGGACCTAGCTAACAACAAAGTAGCTAACCCTAGCACTAGGACAACCAACCAGCCTATGTCCTCAATGGCCACAATGTAAGTTGTTCCAAGGTCTAACTTTGAGTGCAATGATTGCTCTAAGTACACCATGCTACTGTTAAAACCTTCAAGGTTGCTAGATCAATTATTAAATGTTGGATGCATCAAGTATAAGCAAATATCTAAGGATGCTTGCAAGAAACACGATAGGTATTACGAGCTACTAAGGAATCCTGCATTGGTAGCACCAAACGAGCCCTTGGTCTCAAGGCATTTTAGGTTGAACTGATTTTTCCTCTACCACCAATTACCTAACCATAACATTGATTTTTACATAGCCTTACAAGATGATCTATAAAGGATGATTGACATAGATGAGCTGATACTTGATAATACCAACACAATTAGGCCTCAAAACCAATCTATGAGGGTGTATAATGACTCTCTAAATGCAAATAATGCTAGCTACATCATAAATGCTATCAGCATTGATGATGACCTGGAACCAGTGTAGCAACCATTTGTGGTCCAGGTGCCCTCTAGTAGCATAAGGATCTCCTTGGCCCCTACAGGTTTGATACCCCTTTGTAGTTAGAGTGCCATCTCAAGCACCTACAACACCATTTGTTGTTAGAGTTCCCACAAGTTGCATCAACCACAAAAATTTAGCCACCCTTCATCCTTTGAGTATCATAACTTGATAGCCCCTCACCTACCTAAAACCCAGTTGTAGCCAATGCATTGGTTCCTTCCTTTCCAAGGGGCACCCTCACTAACAACACTGGTAGGCCCTTGAGGTCACAACACAAGAGACCCAATGAGCATCTCGCAAACAAGATGATTAGGCAACATTAAGCCCAAAGAATGCTAGGTCCACCAAAACCAATCTCCATATTTGTGGTCCCCATGGCCAAGGCGACTGAACAAACCACGGTAAGCAAATCGCAAGGAAGCACTAAGGTGCCTAAGAAAACCAAGCAACCAAAACCCAATTCACCTCAACAAGAGATCCATCTCTTAGGCCACATGAAAGAAGTCAAAGCCAAAAAAAATTCAACTAATGACAAAGACTTTGTGGATGCATTAGCCTAAGTTAAGTAAGCATTGAAGCAAAAAAACACAACATTAAGCTTGTATGACTTGATCATAACCTCATCTACCCACTGCAAAGAACTGGTGTAGATGTTGATCTCCATTCCTATCAGGGAGGATATCCCTAAAAATGAGACCTTCATCCATGTAGTGATGTTGCCTCCCATGTCACAGGAATTAAGTTTTATATCCCTAGTGTTTCAAGATGATGCAATCAAGGTCAATCCCAAGATGGGCAAGGTCATAATAGCTTCCATGTTTATCACCATACATGTTAGGCAATGCAAGATTCATAGAGTGTACATTGATGACAGAGTAGCAACAAATGTTATACCATACACCGTTGTGGATAAGTTAGGCCTCATGGATCAAATTAGACCAACAAAAATCATGTGTCTAAAATCCTTTAATGGGTCACACATGATTATCAGGGGCATTACCACCATAGCCTTTGTAGCAAGGGAGCAATTCTCCATCACTACTAAATTCATTGTCCAAGAGGAAATTTTGGGCTTTAACTTAATATTGGGAAAACCTTGGCTTTATCTTAATAGATACAGAGTAAGGGTTAGAAGTTGACTTTCCTGATGATACACCTACAACAAATGATGAGATGCATGAAGCAGACACATCCAAAAAGACAGAAGAAGCTAGTGGCCTACCAGAAGGTGCCCTTTCGATAGAATTTCCCTTAGACATAGCAAGAAAAGGTTAGAAGACTACCAAATAGTGAAATCCAAACCCTACATGCCTCCTAACCCACATTGGGTTAAGAAGAAACTGTGCAACTAAGGTATCTTCTTAGTCCAAAATGTGCTAGTTACCTACCCACCATCCACTTTCGTGCATCCTATATTTTACCTTTTTCTTATGTTACATCTATTTCACTTCAATTAGCATTATTTTCTACTTATTTTTGATCATGTTATTGAAACACCGTGAAATTTTGAGACCTCAATGGTTCAGCAAAATCTTGAAGCTCAGGCAAGGATTTGCTAAATGTTGCACATCTCAGAAAGTTTTCTTTTTTGGCTAAAGGCCTTTTACGCTACATTACGCAACATAGCGTAATAGACTCCAGAAAGACTGAATAGAAACAGGGGATGCGCAACCACAACACTTCATTTTTGCAGGTTCGCTATGTTATGTCGAGTTACGCTATGTTGCATAATGTATCATAACACAGCATAATGCAAGCAAATAATTGAGATAGAAATATTCAAGCATTGGTGGTTCTTATGCCACGATACGCTCCCCAGTGTATTACAGCGTAACCATAGGAAATTTTGTTACCAAAGGTCCAGCAAGGATAGATTACAACACACTACACTCCAGAGCGTAAAATAGTGTGACACCACAAGCTTCAAACAAAAACACACCAGGTCAATGGAATTTTGTAGGTTCAAGACACGTGTCATCTAAACCACAGTTTTTCTCCTAATCCTAACCTTATAAATACTCCATTTGACAATGATCAAAGGGGGCTAGCAAAAATAACATTTTCTCGATTGGCAAAATTTTTCACCAAGGGAAATTTTCTTTCGTTGACAATCGTTGACAATTTTTAGCGAAGATTGGCGAGAGAACAAGAAAGGATCATCAATCGAAAGAATGTCGAAGGTGACCAATAAGAGCTTTTGGTTAGGAACTTCTAGTTAGCCGACATTCTGCTTCGATTCTAACTCCCTTGCACCGAAATTGGCTAGAACAAGGTAGATCAAGCTTTTCTTGTTTCACCTTTGAATAGCTTTCCTATTCTTGGCATGTGCTTTGTCTAAATCGAAGTCTGCCTACAATCATTGTATCAAACATATTTTTTATAAGCTAAATCCTAGATCTTGGGATTGCATATTCTCTAAATCCAATTTATTGCATCCTATCTACATAGATTTTGCAATTTCTTCGAATCATTTATACCGTTCTCGTTGCCTTCGAGGTTACTAATATCATATCTCTTCGTCGAAATCTTCATCTTGTAATTTGGTTATCACAAAATTTACTGATTAATTAAGTCCTTGTCTAATCGACAAGATCATTCAAGGCACCTCGAATTCATTTTCTCCAGCATGGCCCTTGCACGGATCCAGGGTTGGAACTGTGTACATGGAACTTCGCTCAGTATTTCCAGCGACTGATGTTTTTTGTCATTACAGTTTTTTGGTGCTACAAGGAGGGCCTACACCTTTGATCTGCATTTTACAGGTAGTCCTATAAGCTATCTGTACTCATTGTTGATCGACGTAAATGTAATACCTCCATGGTTGTTTACGAGATTGTGTGATGCAAATCGGTCGCTTTGATGATTCCTTTGGAATCCTGTAGGGTAGAAAGCCCATTTTCACCTTACTTTACTTTTGCCCTTGTGATCCTTTGCCCTTGCAATCTTTATCCTTGACATTATTACTCTCAAACCGCATAGAGAATGGTTGCATCAACCATTGTTGTTGACACTGCTAACCTCGAGAATCCTTGGACTTTGCAAGTTACGCCTCCTGTGGTCGAGTCGCCAACCAGTCCAGTCAGATCACATCGATCCCTCATGCTCCAAAAAAAGGAGCCTAAGGGACATGCTTAGCATAGGGAACATTACAATTTCCTCTGTGCTAAACTTTCGGTAAATCTACCCATGTATCCAGAAGAACTCGAAGAGAAACAAGAATACGAGTTCATATATTGCAATGGGAAGGAATTTATTCCTTCACCTAACACCAATGTACCCCTAATAGACCAATAACAATGGATTTTAGATCAAATTCTGATGGTCAAAGCATCGACGGAATAACAAGAGGAGTTGTTTCATGATGAAGTGCTTCATGATGGGTAGGATGATCTAGATTCCCACTCTGAGGGAGGTAGTCACACTAATTTGGTTGTGGCCCCTCCCTCCACGATGTCCTATGTAAATCCATTGTTCATGGTCACCATGCCCTTGACATTATCTAATGCTAACCAAGTCCCACAGTTGCCCTAACTACATTTTCTCTCTTCGACTACCCTCCCGGGTGGTGCCCTATCACAAATCATTCCTCAGCAGCCGCAGTTAGCTAATCCATCTCATCATACACCTACACCCGTGTCACCGTATGTACACGCAATACCTACTTTGCAATTACATACAATGCCTACATTCATCCCAACTAAGATGATAGGACCTGCCACTACAGCATGGTGGATTCCAAACATGTCCTTCGTTGCACATCCTACGTAAATGTCCCATCTCACTCATCTCCAAAACCAAGTCCTGCAGGTGCTAAACCCTGCTACAGGGTCATTTTCTGTGCCCTCGGCCATGCAAACAGTGTATCCCATGGTGCAATCGATGATGGTCCTCCCATCTGTGCCACCTACCAAGTGGTGGATGCCACAAATGGCACCGCCTGTAGAGACAATTCTGATAGCATTGCACATTGGCCAAGCTACTGCCCCTATTTTGCCACCCAGTGTGGCTCCTCCTGCTGTTCCAAAAATGACCTCTTCATCTATGGGTCTCGATCAAGCCTTCCAGCTTATTCAAACCCTTACTAAGGAAGTTAAATGCCTCAAGGCTACTGGTTCCAACATAATACAGGTCATGGATTTTTACCATGATGATCCTATTAGTTTGGTAGTGCCTATTTTGTCGTTACCTCCTGGGATGCCACTCGCCCATTTTACAAAATACAATGGGGAAGGTGATCCCAACATCCATCTAGTCACTTTTAGGTTAGAGTCATTCTTATTGCAACAATAGCCACACACCATCATCTGTGTCTTTGCTATGTCCCTAATGGGTAAAGCTCTAGACTAGTATCGAGCACTCCCACGTTCTTCCATCTCAACTTTGGAAGAGCTATTAACTCAGTTCGTGACTTGCTTCAATTACAACTTGAAACCAGAAGTCATGCTGGATCAGCTCATGGGAGTCAAGCAAGACCCGCTCGAGCCAATCCAAAAGTTTATACAGCGGTGGAGCACCACCTTGAACGAAATCTATGAACCTATCACGGAGGCTCATCTGTTGGCAATTTTCAAGGGGATAGTTAATGACTTTATCAAGTCTAAACTATATTACCTCCCTCCTAGATCCCTTAGCCAAGCCTTCGCTCAAACTAAGAGCATTCAGGACGCAGCAAAGGCTAGTAAGGACCCAGCATATGTGGTCTACAAAAATGCCCGCAATAAGGGTAAAGACAAAGGCAAAGCTATGACAAAGACAGTAGCAACGGTTGCCAATGGGGCCAAGAAGAAAAAAAACAACAAGAAAGTATCTACAGAGCCTGCTGAGCCCACAACCAGCTCAAATAGCATTGATCAAGAAACTCCATCTGCCCCTGAGGCACCTCCACAGCCGAAGCCTAATTTTGAGCGTAAAGACTGTTCAAAATACACGGCTCTACCTGTAAAGCCTTCAGAACTTCTGAAGAAATTGCTGGCAACTGGCCATATTCAACATAAGAAGGTATCCGAGGAGGGTCTGAAATGCCACAGAAGGCATTGTGAACTTCTCAAGAATCCCTCCTTGGCCTTGCCAAACAAACCGCCAGTCCCCAAAAATTTTAGGCTGGACCTTTTTCGTGACTATCACCAGCTGTGTGATCATGACACAAATTACTACTGGGCATTGAAAGATGACATTCAACGCATGATCAATCAAGGTAAACTAATCTTAGATAGTAGTAGTCTGATCTGTCCGGAGAATCAATCCATGCATGTGTACCAAGACCCACTAAACAAAAATAATGCAGGGTACACTATCAATGTAGTGGGTATGGAAGGCGATGGCCAAGCACACCAAAATAACCTTTTGTGCTGCGTGTACCTCCTCACCTATCTTAGACGATAAGCCTGTCGATATCGACGGGCGTGGTTTAGCAACAACCCTTCATTCTCCGAGTTCTGTCTACTACCGTCGTCCCACAACTCATTATCGATAAAGCCACGGCCCAGGCTGCTCCCACACCTAAGGCATCCTTTGTCATCATGGTACCAAAACCTTCAGTTGCTCCTGCTACGCAGGGGCAACCCTCTAAGTCAATGCCCCAATCACAACCTAACAGGAAATATGAAGGGCATATGACAGTTGATACAGCCAAGGACCACCTTACGCTGGGGTTTCCCAAGCCTAAGCCCCTCGCATTGACACCCTTGGCCCCACCCTCAAAGAAAGATGATGCTACACAAACCCAACCATCTTCTCCCAACCCAAGAAAATGTAGCCCTCAACCAGAAATCGTTCCTCCTTGAGAGATTTGTCTCCTGGGACGAATGGAAGAAGAGAAGGGTGATAAAAAACCAGACCATGGATGTGATCTCCTCAACGCTTTTACGCGAGTTAAGTAGGCTTTGAAACAAAAAAATAAAATGTTGAGCCTTTATGACTTGCTGATGATGTCACAACAGCATCATGAGGCCATGGTTCGCATGTTAACATCCATATCCATGGACGAGAGCCTACAAGTGGATGAAGAGGTGATCCACTCCATCATGCTTCCCCTTACCACTGAACAACATAAGCCTTCCCTACTGACTTTTCATGATGAATCCATTAAAGATGACCTAGAAAAGAGTCAAGTGATAATAGCGCCTATGTTCATCACTATCCAAGTCGGCCAATATCGAATCCAGAGAGTACACATAGATGACGGGGCAGCTGCCAATGTCATTCCATATCCCATAGTGGATAAATTGGGCTTGATCAACTAGATCAGTCCCATGACAATGTCATGTTTAAAGTCATTCAATGGGACACGAATGCAAGTCAAAGGCACAGTATGCATTAACTTCATAGTAGAGGACCAATTCCCCACAGATGCAATGTTTATCATCATTGAGGAGATGCGTAGTCTCAACTTAATCTTGGGGAGGTCTTGGTTGGCTCAACTAAGGGTAGTTTCATCATCCATTTATCAAGAGATCCATTTTCCCTATGCAGGGGGGAATTTATCATCCATGACGATAAGATGATCCCTCAGGTTGTTAATAACGTAGAAATGGAACAGGGTTCAGAAATCGAAATTCCTGAAGATCAGTCTCTTGTCCCAATACTTGAACAGGCCAAAACAGTGGCTAATGACAGCTTGATCTGGGCTGAACTACATTTTCAAGAGGAACATGATGGTGTAGAGGAATGGAGTAATAAACCTCCTCGTCCTTACGCATTGCCAAAAATGAAAACAAATAAGAAGCAGCTGCAGAGCTAGCGAATGAACACGTTAGCGTGACATATTACATTAGTACACGTTGTTTAATTTTATGCATTTTACGCTCTTTCTTTTTACATTTTCCTTATCACGCTTACAATGACCTGGCCCAAAATGGCCTTAAAGTAGTTGCGGCCCGCTACGGCCTAAAACTGGCAATTTTGCTTATCCTTTTACGCTTATGATGGCTCGCCTTGAAATGGCCTTAAACTATTAACGGCCTGCAATGGCCTAAAACATATGATCCTTCTAATGATATGCTTCATTTCCAAAAAAATAAAATCTTTATATCACATCGATTATATCGCTTAAATTGACGAACATTGTTCTTTTACTCCACTCCATTGTAATAAAAGGTTGGCCAATGTAACCACCTCACAAATTGTCGCTGTTACCACCACCACCTGTGTCATCCAACTCCACCTCTGCCTCATGAAAATCATCCTCATAGGGACCTTCTTCATGTGGTGTCTCTTCATGGGGACGGTCCTCTCTGTGGGACTCTTCCTCACGGGATTTCTCAATGCGCATTTGATTATCTTCATTACGCTCTACCTCATGGAGATCCTCTTTTTGGGGACCATCATCTTCATTACACTCCCCCTCGTGTAGACCCTCTTCATGGGGATCATCATCTTCATTACGCTTCCCCTCGTGAAGACCCTCTTTGCAAGGACCATTATCTCCATTACGCTCATCCTTATGAAGATCCTCCTTGTGCCAATCCTACGATTTGACATGACATGCATGTTAGCATTACCACCAAGACTATGCATAACAAGAATGTAATAGTCCTACAACTTACCTGTGATGGTCCTGCATTAGCTACGAAAGGAATCTATTCCAAACCAACCCATATGCGTTGCATGATCTCTTCCTCGGTAAGCTCAGACAAAACACCATCTCCTAGATTAGTTCCAGCCTTAACCTTCCCCTTCTCCATAGGAGTCCATTGGGATGGTTTAGGGAAGAAGGAAGGGATAGTGGTCTCCCTACTAGGGAGAGTTATTTCTCTTTCTGGGGAGACGTTTACTGTCACTTTCTCCTAAAACTTTTCGTATGCTTCAGAAGCACCGATGACATCAAGGAATAGCCAAAGGAACCGTGCTTCAATAGCAGAATCCCTGTAATGTTGGCA
This sequence comes from Gnetum montanum, assembly GCA_015680685.1. Lineage (NCBI taxonomy): Eukaryota > Viridiplantae > Streptophyta > Gnetopsida > Gnetales > Gnetaceae > Gnetum > Gnetum montanum. The sequence continues at coordinate 599,419 of MNCI01003778.1, forward strand.
GTAGGTAGTACATTCTCACTTATACACATGCTTATGGTCTTTCTGTGTCTACCCGCATTCTTGGACCATTGCGCTGAAATCCTTCCAGTCTTGGTTCTTCTAGGCTAGGAGATTCATTTGCATCTGTTGCTCAATGAGCTCACAGCTGGCTTGGATGTTCTTTCTGATGACTATCCAATAACAGGCATAGTCAATTATAGTTGTATGCCAATTCTCATTGTTAGCCTCCTGAGCCAACAGAAATTCATTTCGAGACTCCAGGTCCTCAACCCTACCGGTTAGGAACATCTTCTCCTTTTCTACTTTTTGTAACCTCTTCCAAAGATCTTCGTTGATGTTTTGGCACTCCCATAAAGAGCAGGTCAAGCGTAATGCACATTTACGCATTTCATTGTAAAGGTTAGATATAGTACGATAAACATAAAGGACAATTGAGACATTATGATAATGAAAAAATCAATTCAAAAAAACCCTCAAAGGTAGTAATGTGAGGTTTCCCTCTGAGGAAAAGTCAAACTCACCAGTGACAAATTGTTCTACTTTTCCTAGTTCATCTGAAAGGACTTCGACATCCTCCACTTCCATCTCTTCTTTAGGCATAGGAACCTGTGTGTCGCCTACATTGCCAATAAGGGCCTCCTTTTCCAAAATTGGGGCCCCTTCTTCATGCCATATGACTATTGCCCCTGTTTTAGGGGTCAAATCCTCTACATTTTTTCCTTTGTCTGCTAAAAAAAATAGTTAGTTGAAACACTTACAAATGCTACATGACGTCACATCTATATGCAATGTAATACATGTATAAACTAATTATGCATCTCTCTACTTACTAGCCAAGGGATTGTTCTTGTGAAATTCAATTTGCAGCCTCGTTCCCTCTACATCAATCAGACCAGGAGACTCCACGGTCGGATGATGTTTTTTCCACTAGACTGATGAACTCACTATTTCTTCTGCCAGGCGTTTCCCCCTCAATACACTACCGGTGTAAGAAGGGAGAGCTCCACCCACACTGTCCTGGCCCCACGTACGAGGCACCACCAAATTCTTAGTCATGAGTGAAAGAGAATCCCCAATGCCTTCAAGGGGATCTTACGATCGGGTGGTGTCGAAAACCTGAGAAATCCATGGTTTGGAAATATGGTTACAATCTTGCTGCACCCAGATTCCATCCCTCTGAACCACTAGAAATTCAGCAAAATGCAGAAAGCAAGCTATAAAGAAGACGAAATGCATGTTGAAGCAGGACTCAAGCTTCTTGTGAAGCTTGACCATTTTAGCCTGCAAGCCTTCAGCGAAGTAGCTGGCTCAATTATATCGTGTTCCCTCCTCCATGACCTCCTGCATGATCCGAGCTTGCTCTATGATAAGGATTCTTTCCTAGGAGAGCAACTTAGGAAAGGCATGAGCTCGAAAGAGGGGATAAATGGTATGAGCTACCTCCAGCTTGATTTTATCAGCAAGGATTCCTTTCACTTCCTTTTTAACCCCTAGCCACTCCTCTATCTCCTTCTGGCACTTAGAACTCCTCTTTGACTTTTCTTCTACTGGAAGGCCACCAGAGGGAACACCAAAAAACTCAGTGAACAGTTGAGTGTCAATACCAAAACTTACACACACGTTCCGCATGTGTATGTAAAAAAACTTAGCTTCTTTGCTGAAAGAGTTAACTACGGTTAACATTTCGCCTGCAGTGACATCGGGGATTACAGCCAAAAATAGCTCTATTAGTCCAGCTTCCTGGAGGTTATTAGTTAAAATAGATGGGGCCACACTATGACTAATCCAATGTTGTGCTTCTTTTATGTCACCATAATGATACAAAAGACTATTCGCTTAACTCCCGGAGGCCATAACTGTGACCTCCCGTGATTCCCTAACTGTAAACATAAAATAAAGGTTTAGAAAATATCACAAAATAAAATGATTTTATACATTGTTTCCATCCTATAAGATTGTACAATGAACCACCATAGTATGATTTACCACATCCAAAAGGCAAAGGAAATGGTGGGATTTTCTCTTGCACGTCTGCGACAATGAGAGGATGATCCAAAGTCCACTCTTTATCTAGCCATTCAAGTCTTTTACACTTGGAGAAGAATTCTACATAGCGAGTAGGGTAATGTGGGATCTCAAGTTGTAGCTGTCCCATAACACCATCATGTACATTACTAATATAAGTGAACTCCTTTATGGCCGTTTTGGCCATAGACAACATATCTGTATCACCTTGGAGACCATCCTTATTGATGAAGAACCTACATTATAGAATGTAGACAATAGTTTATACTTGAAACAAATTCAAATAATGGTTAGCATATCATAACACCATGGAAACATTTACCCACCTGCATAATACATAATGCTAGGTGGATTCTGGAAGTAGGTCATAATATGATGAGCCACGAACAGAGTGTTGTAGGTGTGATAACAATTAAACCTGGTCATATCCCAAATCCAAGACAAACGCCTCACACCCTTGGCACTCTATTCGTGGTCTAGCACCCACATGGTTTTGATTGAGCCATCCACCAGAAATGTCAAGATGGCCTACATTGATCCAACTAGTAGCGTCTCCAGAATGGCGATGGCTATCTCAGCCAGTAGATGCGACCAAATAATTACGCTGAAATTATGTAACAAAAATTGCAAAAACTCCCGTGCACCTCTTCGGAACCAAACCACCTCCTCCTTTACACGAGCATGAGGAGGAGGAACATTGGCCATGGGGACATGCAAATAGCATAGAACATCCACAATGTCCAAGACGATCAGGACAGGCTTTAGCGTAATCCTTTACAATGAAACACGCTACCATTAGGAACAACAATGTAGACATACTAACAACTTAAGAGCAAAAAAAATAAAAAAAAATGCACATAAAAATCCATTACGCAATACTAGGGTTCCCATCATCTTGACTCCCAGAAAATTGCAGGTTACGCTGGAAATGCATTACCAAAATCACCCAAACCCTTGCGATGGCACAAGGTTTGTACTTGACAACGGTGACAAAAGTAACACTGCATATTACCCTAGCATAACATGAAACCATTATGGATGAAACAATGGAATCCTATTTATACTACATAAGGGTATAGTACCTGGACCCCTCTAGTTATGCATTACGTTCACACAGTATTGTCCAAGATCACCCTAACCCTTGCGACTACGCAAGGTCTGTCTCTAACAACGATGATAGGGGTAATATCACAAACTACAATAGCTTAGCCCACACAACCAAGTATCAATGCCCAACATAAGACACATCTTTGAAATAGGTACAATTGTGATGCCATAACAACAACAATAAAACTCATGCAGGAGGGTAAAAGGTGACTTACCGGGCGAGTGGAGTAGCCTCCTGCATTTTAACCCTAGCCTTCGAAACCCGCTGTAAACTCTCTTGCACTTCATCAATCTTCACCAATTTGACATGTTTTCCTTTGGTCTTTGGTACCATGGTTATGAATGAACAACCTTCGCAAAATTGTCTATTTACACCTTACTTCTGCTTTCCTTCTACTATAGCCTAATTCAAATCCGCAATGTCTCCAATCTGCTTTGAGGATAAACCATCAGCTTATAAATGGATTGGTTGAAACTAACTATTTCCATGTCTGATCAATGCATAGTTTTCTCGAAACATAGGTATGTCAGTGCGACATGAAGCATGAAGATCACAACATTAATCAAGTAGATATCCTATAGATTATGGTCTGGAAATACCCTAAACTAACGCATGCCTTATCGTCTAGTAATCTGGTTGCATTAACTACAGTATGTACAAAATTCTAAATTAGCTGTTGAGACATGCTAAACGCACCACATTACATCTTTCATCATAGTCCGTAGAAGTCTTACACTAATATCTAGGAAATCGTGCTTACAGCCTTCTCACAAACCATGCATATGGTAACGGTCCGCTAAGACCTTAAATTGGCAACCTTTTAACATGCATATCTAGAAAACCTTTTATCGTTTCAACAGATAAAACAAAAAAATATATACAATGTAACAACCTCCATTTCTGGTGTTTTGCAGGTTAATTCGTAAATGGATGTAGCTTTACTCGCACCCCTAACCCTAATAGACCCATATGGGGAAACTATTAGACAGCTCAACCTTGCACTGATAGGAACTGATGCTTCCCTCTATGACATAACCATAGCAACCTTAGAAATATCCCCAGACTAGCTAGAACACTTGGCCCAAACCCTAGACCTGGAGGTTGGCAATGTGACTGAGGACTCCCTCACTGAGGTCCCTATGGTTACGCACAAAGGAGGAAGCAAAACTCTAAAAGTTAGTTCTCTCCTTGACCAACAAATGCAAAGCTACGTATTTTGAGTGCTCCAAAATAATTTTGCGCTATTCGCATGATCATACGAAGACACGACGGGTTTAGACCCGAGACTAATACAACACAACATAGTTTTAGACCTACACATCAAAGTAGTTAAATAGAAAGCATAGAAGATTAAGCCTGAAATCGTGCTAGCAGTGCGTGATGAAATCACTAAGCTGTATCAAGCTGGTTTCATTTGCACAGTCAATTATTCAGACTGGGTGTTAAACATCGTAGTTGTCTCCAAGAAAATAGGAGGAATACGCATCTGTATAGAATTTTGTGATCTGAACAAGGCCACGATTAAAGACAACTTCCTATTACTGAGTATCGACCAACTTATTGATACAACAGCTGGCCACACATTACTATCCTTTATGGATGGGTTTTCAGGCTATAATCAAATTCGTATCAACCCAGAACACCAACTGACTATGACTTTCATGACCCCCTGGGGAACTTTCTATTACACCATGATGCCTTTCGGGTTAAAAAACACTAGAGCAACTTATCAACGCGTCATGACATACATCTTTAGCGATTACCTCTTAGAGAGATTGAACAACTACGTAAATGACATAGCTGTTAAATTTAAGAAGTCGGAAGATCACCCAAAAGACCTAGAGTTAATCCTTAAACGATGTCTTAGGCACAACCTATGGCTCAACCTAAGAAAATGCGTATTCAGAGTCAAAAATGAGTGCATGTTGGGGTTTGTGGTATCAGAGAATGGCATCTGAGTCAACCCCGATAAGGTTAAAGCCATCATTAACCTAGCAACACCTACAAACCTCAAGGAACTATGTGGGTTGCAAGGTAGGTTGCAATTTATGAGATGGTTCATCTCGAAGTTAATAGACAAATTACACCCCATGCAGCATCTACTCAAGAAAGGGGTTAACTTCGAATGGATCGAGCACTTCCAACATGAATTTGATAATCTAAAGAAAGAGCTATTACATTTTCCAATGGTTTTCCCACCACAAAGGGATCAGCCTTTCTACATATACATGGCAAGCTCAGAGGTGTCTATAGCTGTATTGTTTTGCCAAAGAAGGGATGATAAGTCAGAAGTTCCTATCTATTATCTAAGTCACACTCTATTTGCATACAAAACATGGTACAATGAAGTAGAGCATAACTGCTTGGCATTGGTGTTTGTATTAAAAAAGTGTAGGCACTATCTTTTCCATAGCCAAGTCAATATAATCTACAAGAAATACATTCTGCGGGCCATCACAAAAAACTTATACGAGAGCAATAGGATGGTCCACTGGAAAGCCATCACAGCAGAATTCAACTTGCACTACATTGGCCAATCTTCCATGAAAGGCCAAGCAATAGTTGACCAACTTGCAACATCACCAGTTAACGATCAAGCCATGATAGAACCCAAGTTTCCTAATGAATAGATACATAGTTTAAGCCTTGTAGTGATAGGCCTCAAAGCAACGTTATACTTTGATGGAACTTCGACTAACAGAGGTGGCAGTGCTACCACTTTCATTACGCTCTCCCCAGAAGATGTTTGCACATTGGCTTACTGCCTGGCATTTCCTTGTATGAACAATGTGGCAGAGTACGAGGGACTCCTCAGGGGATTTTTGATACCCAAGGAACTCAACCTTTGACATCTAGCAATTCGAGACAATTCGATGCTTGTCATCAATCAAATCATAGGAGTCTACGCCTGCAAAGATGCGCATCTATAGCCCTATTATGATATGGCTAAAAATCTCTTGAAACAATTCATGATAACTGATTTCCAACACATGCTGCCTAATGAGAACACTGTAGCCAATGCACTAGCCACACTGGCTTTAAACGTGCCACCACATTTGTTTGCCACTTGGCCCGCTTTAATGATGGAATGTACAGACCCTATCATTTAAGCGGTGCAAATTTCTTCTCTAAGAACAGGTGGAACGCTAGAATGGTACGATAACATTAAAGCCTACCTTCTGCATGGAGAACCAGCATGCGAGTTAACACCTACACAAAAAGACGCAATCTTCTGCCCAGTAATATGTCATCATCGGAGACAGTACTCTCTATAGATGTTCTTTTGATGGATTATTGCTAACCTATGTTAATAATGACCAAGCGCAAAGAATAGTTAGCGAAGTTCATGAAGGACTATGTGGGGGACACATAGCCCCACGAGCCATGGTCTCTAAAATCAGACACTTGGGGTATTACTAGCTGTACATGGAATGAGACTGCCTGACCAAGGTTAAGACATGTGACACATGCCAATGTTATGCAAATCTAATACACGTGTCAACAACTAAATTGCATACTACACAGATCACTTGGCCATTCCAACGATGGGGACTAGACATCATAGGTCCCATCATGCCTAAGTCTTCCGCAGGACATAGCTTCATTATCACTACCACCGAGTATTTCATGAAGTGGGTCGAGGCTATTCCCCTATGAAAGATTACATCTCAATAGGTTTTTCATTTTATCTTGGACAATATAGTAACTAGGTTTGGGCTTCCCATGACTATTGTAACCGATAATGGGCCACAATTTAGTAGTACCAAAACCAAATCTTTCTGCAGTAACCTTGGTATCAAGCAATCTTTTTCCTCACCCTATTACCCGCAAGTAAATGGTCAAGCAAAAGCAACAAATAAGGTGGTTATCAATCTACTCAAGAAGATGCTCAGAAATAATAAAAAATGATGGCATGAAAAAATTCTCTATGTGCTATGGGCCTATCGTACGACATGTAGAACAGCTACTAGGAGGACACCCGACAACCTAGTCTACGGATCTGAAGCATTGTTGCCCCTGGAACTATAGATTCCTCCATTATGGATGGTCCTCTCCATGGTTATAAATGAGAATCAACACAATGAGTCCAGGATCGTGGATTTAGACTTAGAAGAGGAGAAACACATCCAGACGCTTGACAACATCGAAAGGTATCAAGACAGGCAGAAACAGAGACATCATCACAACTTGCATCAGCAACTAATCAAGAAAGGAGACTTGGTTCTCAAATCCATTCGTGAACCAGCGGGCAAATTCTCTGCAAGCTGGGAAGGCCCTTTCCTAGTTGTCAATGCATACGGCAACGGAGCATTTAGGCTAGCAAACATCAACGGCAACGAATTCCCGAACCTGGTGAATCACATGTATCTAAAGTAGTACCACATCTAGATGTTGACTCGGCTCAAATACAAGGTAACAAACCTCTGCTACGATGTAAAACTGGCAATGTTGTACACATCCACTATGACGTAAAACTGGCATTTCTTGCACACATCCGCCACGACGCTAAACTGGCAAAGTTTTCAACCGTCCGCCATGATGTGAAACTGGCAAGGTAAGCATCTATCTACTGAGATGCTAAACCAACACAGACTTGTCCCTGGGTCATGACACAAAACTAACACCCACAGCATGGTCTTCTGGGACCATAAACCAACTCTTTCACTATCCTCTACAACATAAAACTAGCAAGCTTTAGTCTGCCTAGACTTTAAACCAAGACCACAGTCTGTTGGGACTTAAAACCAGCAACAATGGTCCACCAGGACTTAAGATGGGAATCTACCAATAGAAAATCCATGAAGCAAGCGAGCGTGATCACTCTTGCACTACATCCCTACCAAATGGAATGGGTAAGGTGTTGGAACAAATGCAACGCTGCTACTCCACTGGCATCCTACTGATTCCTCGGATGTGCCAAAAGGCATACTACTGACCCCTCAGAGATGTTGCTATGATAGCCACTCTGTAGTTGCAACTCTCAAGGTAAACTTTGCCATTTGGGGCCCCAAGGAAACTATGGTCATCCATAGCCTTAATGACCTCCACCCTTCGCCACCACAAGACTTTGGCTTAGTAGATTCATCTGGCTGGTTCTTTGCCTAGTTGATTGGGCAAGTTAAATCTAGCTCTCGATGGTGACTTCCTGAACTATAGCATCAACATAGGGACCCTTGCTTCTTGCTACAGTCCCTTCTCCGTGGCCTGCACTCTCCTTTTAGCTTTGGATGGCACTTATTTTAACAGCCTTCCTAGCAATTAGGATGATTGCTTTTACTCTATGTGCTCTGTTATGATTTGCAAGTTACTTACTACGATAGCATTGATCAAGAATGCATTCACTAGGAGGTGAGGCATCATGGTGTTCTGAGGTGGCTGCTCAGACTAGCCTGACTATTTGGAAGTGCAGACCCTTCCTTTTGCCCTCCATCAGACAGGTTATCTCACTTCCTCCTACCTTTATCCCTATAACCTTTACCCTTTTCTTCTGTTTGTACAAAACGTGAATGTACATACACCCTTTCGCACATGATAATCATCCATGGACTAGCATAACGCAACTCGCCTCATGGAAATCCTTCAAAAAAATGGGTAAAGCTAGGAAAAATGGATGTAAAATAACTCATCCAAGCCATATGGGCATAACAAAACTCATCTGTGCAAGCCCTTCATATGCAATATAGCAGCGTAACCTCTCTGGAAAACACCTGCGAGAGGATTCCTAATGACATGTTTGCGAAAGTTTCCTATTCACATGCTTGAGTCTTCCCCGAACCTCCTCCTCTCTCACTCCTTTAAGATTCCTCCTATACTCCTTATGCTCCCAACCTTCACACTTCCAGGCTTGACAGAGCGACATCTGAGTAGCAGCTGCTGAACGTGTTAGTGTCTTTACCTCTGCGGTGTTTCATATTCTTTGTTGACGTCTTTCGAGTAAGCCCTCTAAATTTCAACAAAGAGGGGCCATTGAAACACTATGAAATTTTGAGACCTCAATGGTTCAGCAAAATCTCTAGGCTTAGGCAAGGATCTGCTACATGTCACACATCTCAGCAAGTTTTCTTTTTCAGCTAAAGGCCTATTATGCTACATTACACAGCACAGCGTAATAGACTCTAGAAAGACTGAACAGAATTAGGGGATGCATAGCGACAACACTTCATTTTTGCAGGTTTGCTATGTTACGCCGAGTTATGCTATGTTGCGTAATGTATCATAACACAGCATAATGCAAGAAAATAATTGAGATAGAAATATTTAGGCATTGGCAGTTCTTACGCCATGATACACTCCCTAGCATATTATAGTGTAACTGCAGGACAGTTTGTTACCAAAGCTCCAGCAAGGGTAGATTTCGACACACTACGCTCCAGAGCATAAAACAGTGTGACGCCACAACTTCAAATAAAAATGTACCAGGTCAACAAAATTTTGTAGATTCAGGACATGTGTCATCTAAACCATGTTTTTTCTCCTAACCCTAACCTTATAAATACTCCAGTTGACAATAATCAAAGGGGGCTGGCAGAAAAAAATTTCTTGGTTGGCAAAATTTTTCTCTAGGGGCAATTTTCTTTCGTTGGCAATTGTTGACAATTTTTAGCAAAGATTGGCGAGAGAACAAGAAAGGGTCAGCAATCAAAAGAATGTCGAAGATGACTGATAAGAGCTTTTGATAAGGAACTTCCAGTTAGTAGACATTCTGCTTTGGGTCTGACTCCCTTATGCCCAGATTGGCTAGAACAAGGTAGATCAAGCTTTGCTTGTTTCACCTTTGAATAGCTTTCCTGTTCTTGGAATGTGCTTCATCTAAATCGAAGTCTGCCTACAATCATTGTATCAAAAATATTTATTTATAAGCTAAATCCCGGATCTTGGGATTGCATATTCTCTAAATTCAATTTATTGCATCCTATCTACATAGATTCTGCAATTACTTCGAATCGTTTATACCATTCTCGTTGCCTTCAAGGTTACCGATATCATATCTCTTCGTCGAAATCGTCATCTTGTAATCCGATTATCACAAAATTTACTAATTAAGTAAGTCCTTGTCTGATCGACAAGACCATTCAGGGTACCTTAGATTCATTTTCTCCAGTATGGCCCTCGCACGGATCCAGGGTTGGAACTGTGTACATGGAACTTCGCTCGATATTTCTAGCGACCGACGTTTTCCGTCGTTATAGTTATTACACATTGATTCACTTTTTTATGCATTTGTTCACTTTTTTTATGCATTCATCTACTTTATCTATGCATTCGCTCATTTAGTTTACCCTTTTTAAATTATTAGTTTAATGCATGAAAAATATCAAAGTGCATAAAAACCATAAATACAAAAATCACCAAAAAGAGATATAGCAATGCAGTGTCCCAGAATGGCCTTAAACTAGCAATCCATGGCCCGTAATAGCCTTAAAATATCACTCTTGATTCCATCATTAGCAACCCAGAATGGCCCCAAAATATCGTTGCAACCTGGAATGGCCTTAAACTAGCAATCTACAACCTAGAATGACCTTAAGGTATCACCTTCAATCACCTTACGGTGGCCCGTAATGGCCTTAAACTATCACCCTAGCCTGCTATGGCCTTAAACTAGCAACACATAGCCCAAAATGGCCAAAAACTAGCATTGGCCCTCCTGCTATGGCCTTAAACTAGCATGGAGCCCATCAAGGCTTTAAACTAACAACAAATTTACCATGGCTTGCAATGGCCTAGACTTACATACTCATAGCAAATGCAATAAAATCATCATATAGGAATAAAATTTTACACATTACATCCAAAAAATAATCATCCATAGAAAATGTAATATGAACAAAAATACATAGCATGAATAGCATCACATGGCAAAAATGTAGCAAAAAAGCTTAGCAAGAGGTACATATGATCATGCTCAACTAGTAACATGAGGTGAGTGTGGAGGTTCTTCTTCCTTCAATGGGTCACTAGGGCCTACAACATGACCTAGTGCTTGCCACAATCATTAACACATATGTGTGATTAGTAAGCAAACATGCACTATATGAGCTAACTGAAAACATAAGAAGCATAAAAAAACTAACCTAGGAGGGTCTTGCATCGATAAGCTCTAGAGGTAACTTTCAAAGGTCAGCCTCCAAGCATCAAAATATCTCAACTTCAAAAAGTTTTGTTTGGTCCTCTTCACCAAAGTTAATACCAACAAGGGTCTTGCCTTTGTCCATGATGATCTATGAGGGTGTCTCTATGGAAAACATAGTAGAAGAGGCCTCTCTGAAGGAGGTGACAATCTATCTCACAAGAGAGGCACTCATGACTATATTTTGCACAAACAAGTCATATGCCTACTTCCTATCGGTCGCCTCAAGGAACATCTCGAGGCCAAACTAGCACAGTCATCCACTATGATGCTAAACTAGCACAACATGTCCATTATGATGCTAAACTACCATAGTCATCTGCTACAATGCTAAACTGGCACAACATGTCCACTACGGCACTAAACTAGCACATTCATCCACTATGATGCTAACTTAGCATAGCATGTATGCTACGATGCTAAACTAGCATAGTCATCCACTATGAAATTAAACTAGCATAGAGGTCTACTATGACTATTAAACTAGTAGTCCATCATGACTTTAAAGTGACACAACACATTGACTAACATGTTAAAATAGCATAGACCAATTTGCTAGGACTATGAATTAGCATAGAACAGTTTTTTAGGACCTTAAACTAGGCCCAACGGTCTGCTAGGACCTTAAACTAGCCAAGCCATAGTCTACCAAGACCTTAAAATAGGTTTGCGTTAATAACTTTTTCCATCCTTCTACAAGTAAGTGAGCAAACATAACCCTTGACCTCCTTCTACAGCAAGTGAGTGAGCACATTTTAATTCTAGAATAAAACACTTACAATCTATGCAACCTGTATCACTAATGTGGTCTTCTGCATTTTTTTCATCTAGTAGTCTCTTTGCATTTATGTATTGTGTGATTTTCTTGTCTTCTTGGAGTTGTATTTATAGGACAAATACCTAGGCCATTATGCAAAAGCACATTTCATCATAGCAACAAGTCACCACATCACTTTGATGTGCATTATTAGAATAGCTAAGCCTCTCAAGAGTGCATATCCCTATTATCCCATTATAGCCTACTTACATCTACTTCTATATCCTGATACCCTTTTATTCCTTGCATAGCAGGGATTGCACTATGACATTCATGCACTATGACCATGTCACATGCTCTTCAAGTCAAACTGTAGAACCCAAGACGAACATAACATAATTCTTCTAGTGGGAAGCCTCTGTTGGTTTATTAAATCCTAGGAAGATGTAACACAAGTCATCCCAAGGAGGAAACACCTATCGTACAAATACGACATGGTTTTGTAGATACCAAAGCAAAGCCCATCTAATGACATGTAATACACTTGATGGAAAGCACCTCGTAGCAAGCATTTAGCAATGTGCAGAGGCTAAAGCAAGTTCACCTCATAGCAAAGAGTAAAAAATAAAAAAGAGAAAAGAAACAAAAAGAGCAAAAGAAAAGAGTATGTCCCCAAGCATTCCAGCAATCCTACAATTTTGCAATCAATCCAGCCTTAAATCCACACTGACTCTCTCATGAGCACACCAATGAGAGGTCAACATTTTCAAGGGCAAGCCACTCTGGTGCCATGATCACCATTAGCTGTGAAGTCCTTACATTATAACATCTTGTTTACCCTTCATCTTCTCTTTTACCCTCAACACATCACCTAAACCTTTTACTCCTACCTCTTACCTACCATTTAGCATACCACTATCCATAGCACTCTTGAGTAGGGTGTAGTGACATCTGATCAAGTACTGAAGATTGATGTTGGTGCCAAGCTTGTTGTGGTATTTTGCTATTCTTTGTTGATGTCTCTTGGGCCACTCCTCTAGATGTTAATAAAAAGGGGTCAGAATATGGCATTTTGGCTACAAATTTTGGCTAAGTGTTGAGAATATGCTCTTCCCTAGTGAAGAGTGTAGTCAACCTCTCGTGAAGAGTATAGTCAATGCACAAGCTACATTTTTCAATTTTCTCTAAGTGTTGAGACTATGCTCTCCCTTAGATGGGAGCCTAGTCAACCTCTCGTGGAGAGTGTAGTCAATACATAGGTTACATTCTACAATTTTTCTAATTGTTAACACTATGCTCAACCCCAGATGAAAGCGTAGTCAACCTCTCGTGGAGAATGTAGTCAGTATGAAGGTCAAGTTTTGCAATTTTTTCTAAGTGTTGAGACTATGCTCTCCCCCAATGGAGAGTGTAGTCAGCCTCTTGTGGAGAGCATAGATAGCATGGAAGGCCAATTTCTGCAATTTTTTCTAAGTGTTGAGACTACACTCAATTCCAAATGAGAGTGTAGTTAGCCTCTCATGGATAGTGTAGTCAACACAAAGACCATTTTTTGCAATTTTTTCTAAGTGTTGGGACTACACCCTCCACTACCCCAGAGCATAGTCAGCCTCTCTTGGAGAGTGTAGTCAACACGAAGGCTAGTTTTGCAAGTTTTTCTAAGTGTTGGAAGTATGGTCTCCACTACCCCAGAGCATAGTCAACATCTTGTGAGAGCATAGTCAACATGAAGGCTAGTTTTGTAAATTTTTCTAAGTGTTGGGACTACAGTCTCCACTACCCCAAATCATAGTTAACCTATCATGAAGAACATAGTTAGCACAAAGGCTAGTTTTGCAAATTTTTCTAAGTGTTGGGAATATACTCTCCACTACCCCAAAGCGTAGTCATCCTCTCATGGAGAGCATAGTCAACATAAATGCTAGTTTTGTAAATTTTTTCTAAGTGTTGGGACTACACTCTCCACTATCTTAGAGCGTAGTCAACCTCTCATGAAGCTCATATTCAACATGAAGGCTAGTTTTGAAATTTTTCTAAGTGTTGGAACTATGCTCTCCACTGCCTCAAAATGTAATCAACCTCTTATGGAGAGCGTAGTCAAAACAAAGGCTAGTTTTGCAATTTTTTCTAAGTGTCAGCACAAAGCTAGTCTTTACAAATTTTTCTAAGTGCTAAGACTACCCTCTCCACTACACTAGAGTGTAGTCAGCCTCCAGTGGAGACCATGGTTAGCATGAGGGCCAATTTTTGTAAATTTTTTGGGGTTGGGATTATGCTCTCCCCCATATGGAAGTGTAGTCAGCATGAGGGCCAGCATTTGCAGATTTTTTGAAGTGTTGGGACTACACTCTTCCCTAGATGGGAGAATAGTTAACCTGCAATAGCGAGCATAGTTAGCACATAACCATTTTTTGCAAATTTTTTCCTAAGTGTGGAACTACACTATTCCCTATTCCATAGCATAGTTAGCAAGAATAGCCTCTAGTGACCTCTACAGCACAATAACACCACTCAGCTTAGTTGCAACTCACCTTTGGCAAGCATAGTTAGCAAAATGTTTTTTTTTTGTATCTCTTTATTGGCCCCAAAACTATAACCATGCTTGACCCTGCACAAGAGTGTGGAGAGTGTAGTCTTAGAATGTAGTCTCCAAGTTTCATTTTTTATAGGTACTTTGTGGTCTTCTTGGCACACACACACATAGTTGGCAGCATAGTCATAGGCTAATAGTCTTGCATATTTTGACAGAGCATAGAAAAGCACAACATCACTAACCTAGTGGAGACCGTAGTTAGATGAGATAATAGTCCCAACTCTCCTCCATCACGTGGTAGCCATCTCGCATCTTACACTAACCCCAAGCCTATAAATACCCACACCATCAACATTTTCAAGGTTGGAAAATTTTAGAGTTGATCAAATCAAAGACTTGGCAAACCTAAGAAGTGCTTGGGAGAGAACCAAAGGCATATTGGCAAAGTTACAAACCATTGTAGTCCACCAGAACACCATAGCCAATGGTACACCATGGTAGCTAACCTAGCAAATGCAAAAACCTCAATGGAATGTTCATCTTTGTGGTCAAACACCCCCAAGACTATGACTATGTTATCCATGAAACACCACAAAATTTTAGGTATTAGCATCTCAACTACAAATTTGGCTAAGTGTAAAAAAATTGGCACTTTGCCCAAATTTTTCAAAGTGTTAAGTGTAGTTAGCTCCAACTACAAGATTTGCAAAATTTTTCTAAGTGTCAAAACGATGGCACTTTCTACAAATTTTTCTAAGTGCTGAGACCACACTCTTCAACTATAGTAGAGCATACTTAGCTTCAATGGTCAATCTTTTGCAATTTTTTTTATGTGTTAGAAAAAAGTCAAATTTTGCAAAAATTTTCTAAGTTTTATGCTATTCTCAACACTATAGTTGCTATGCTCAGCTCTATAGCTGCTACACTCTCAAGTGTAGCAAGCATAGCCAACACACAAATGGCCAATTTTGTAGAATTTTTCAAGTGTTGTGTTATGCTTAGCACTATAGCTACTATGCTCAGCATTGTAGCTGCTATTCTCTACTACGCTCTCGAGCATAGCAAGCATAGCCAACACACAAGTGGCTAGTTTTACAAAATTTTTCTAAGTGTTGTGCTACTACGCTTGCCACTGTAGTTGCTATGCTTTTCCCACCTACCGCATCACCACATGGCACCCAATCTGCATTTTGGCCTAACCCTATCCCTATAAATACCCTTGCATGCCAATATTTTAGGGGTTGGTAGTTGGCACTTTCATTTGACATTTAGCATTTTGGCATCTTGGCTCTTAGCTCCATGGGTAAACAAGACCCAGAGCACACCACATTGGCAAAGAGGCATAGTTTTACTACATGGTACACTGTGGTCCCATTGCATCCCTACACCACATGGTACATCGCAGCCCCATTGTAGCCTTGCACCACATGGTATA
This sequence comes from Gnetum montanum, assembly GCA_015680685.1. Lineage (NCBI taxonomy): Eukaryota > Viridiplantae > Streptophyta > Gnetopsida > Gnetales > Gnetaceae > Gnetum > Gnetum montanum. Next base: position 615,408 of record MNCI01003778.1, read on the forward strand.
CCATAGCCTCGTTGTAGCTCTACACTGCATAGTACACTGCAGCCCTACAAAACACCACATGGTACACCACAATAGCCAACCTGGCAGGCACAATTCATTATGGCAAGCACCAAATTTCATAGCCTAACATCACCAAGACTGTGACTATGCTCCTACTATGTCTATTGTACACTGTGTACCTTCTAAGATCCTTTTGGAGTTAACTACGCTCTCATTTGGGGTAGTGTTCCATTTCTCTCTCCCGTTTCTAGTATTTTCTTGCACTTTTTTGCACTTTTTCATGTGTCTTCACACTATACTATGCTCGGGTAGTATTCTCTAAGGGTTAACACCCTTATTTTGATTGAAACACTTAACTACATTTGCCCCCATTCCATGGCTATGCTCTACACTTAACACCATGAAACACCTCTTTGACCCTTAGCACTGTTTTCATGTTATTTGCATTTGCATTTTGGCTAATCACACCATCTCCCAATTACGCCTACCACCCCAGTTTCCATCGACAAAGTTCTCATTCAATCAACAAGATTATTTAGGGTACTTTGCCTCCATTTTCTAGCAAGGCCCTTGCACAAAGATGAGGTTAAGGTTGTGCATACATTGATCCTTTTGGTAATTCTAGCCACCAACGTTTTTGGTTGTTACAGTTTTTATGGCTAGAAATAGGGCCTTGCCATTTCCTTCTGCATTTTATGATTGTTGCCCTACATGCTCTCTCCACCAATGGTTGGTGTAGATTAGAACCCATCATCAGTTCCCCTTGAAAAACTGCTAGATGAAAGCCAAAGCATATCTTTGGCACTTAACCAAAATACTTGGCACTTGGGAGAGCATAGCTGGCTCTTAGCATGAGAGTGTAGCAAGCTTTAGTGTAGCAAGTGTTGCACTAAAATTAGCCATTTTCAACAACTTTCATAGTTATCATTTTTTCTGCATTTCCATACTTAGCAATTGTATTTTATTTTATTTTTTTCATTTTCATACTTAGCCAAATTTCTATGGTTTCACACTTAGTCAATTTTTTGCAGTTTCCACACTTAGTTATTTTTCTACATTTTTATACTTAGCCATTTTTCTACTACCATCAGACTTAGTCATTTTTCTATAGTTTTCAGAGTTAGCTATTTTTTGTGAATAGAAACTCTCACAACCCAATCTTTGAACATGAATCCAAATCAACCTTCCATGTCGATGTTTAACAAATTTGACACCACAATCCACCCAAAGCATGTTGTGCTAAGCCAAAAAAATAAAATTTTGTTTGTGCCAAAATCCAAGTAGGGTTTACTAGTGAATTACCTTAACTTGGAGGAAAAACAAGACTATGAATGAGTCCACCAAGACAAATGGGACTACAACCCCTCCTTGTTTGACATAATCCCACTCACAGAGTCCTACTACTAGGTATTGTCCCAACTCATCCATTCAAATGAGCATGATGTAGGGACAACCTATAAGGAAGCCTCACAAAAGGAAGAAGATGAGTTCAAGGCCCACTCTAAATGCAAGAGCTCCTTCTACACCACCTTCCAACAATCGCTTCCTAGTAAAACCCCTCCTCAATTCGGTCCACCCATCCTCTCTGAGATGGTGACAATGTCAATTCAGCCTTCTTGCAAGCGACTATTGCATTTTCCCAACCCTATGCTCATGCAGGGGCCACCTCCTAGCCCTAGAAGATTCAAGCATCCTATGCCCCACTTCTCTCATTGGTGCCCATGGCATCTATTCGACCCACTCATATGTTGCCCACCTCAATCACTGCATCCATCCCTTAGCCAACACATCAACAACAACTATCTGCTATGATGTTGAACTGGCAACAATCATCCACTATGATGTCAAACTAGCAATGATCATCCACTATGATGTTAAACTGGGAAACTCCACAACTAACAATTTGACCCTATTCTATGCAACCAACACAAGCCCAACCAATGTAACCAGCTGGCACATCCCTAAGCTTGGATCAGGCATTCTAGCTGATCTAAAGTTTAACAAAGAAGATCAACCAACTCAAAGTTGCCTCCTTCGAAGCTGTCAAGGTGGTGAACTTCTACCAGGATGGCCCCATAAATTTTATAGTCCCACCCTTGACTCTCTCAACTAGGGCCCAACTACCTCAACTCACCAAGTACAATGGTAAAGGAGATCCCAATGCACACTTAGTCACATTTTGATCTAAGTGCCTATTCCTTCAAGCCTAGTCACATGCCATCATGCACGTGTTCCCCATGTCACTCACTAGCAAGGCCTTAGATTAGTATCATGTGCTACCCAAGGCCTTAATCTCTTCTTTGGAGGATCTCATAAGCCAATTTGTGATATACTTCAGGTACAACCTAAAGCCTAAAGCAACCCTCGACCAGCTCATGTAGGTCAAGCAAGGGCCCCTAATCCCATGCCAAAATTCCTCTAATGCTGGAACATTACATTTAGCAAAATTCATGAACCCCTAGTAGAGACGCACCTACTAGCCATCTTCAAGGATGTAGTGAATGACTTCATCAAGTTCAAATTTTATTACTTGGCCCCAAAGTACCTTAGCCAAGCCTTTGCCCAAATGAAGGGCATAGAGGAGGTAGCACAAGCTAGCAATGACCCGACCTACAAGGCCTACAGAAACCAACTTGCGTGCAAGAAAAACGCAATAATGGCAATAGTGGCTACTAGCACAAAAGTAACCACCTGAGGCCCGATAGCTAAGAATCCAAAGGTCCTAGCTCATAAAGCCACAAACTTTGGTGCCAACTTGCCTACATCAGTAGGGGCCACCCCAAGGTCCAACTTTGAGTGCAAGGATCACTCAAAGTATACACTGCTACTGATGGAACCCTCTAAACTACTAGAGTAACTCCTCAAAGCCAAGCCTAATCCAATACAAACATGTATCAGAGATTGCCCATCAAAAACATGACAAGTACTATGAACTATTGAAGAACCCCACCTCAGTACTACCAAATGAGCCCCTAGTTCCACAACACTTCAAGCTAGACCAATACTGTCATTATCACCAAATGTCTAGTCATAATATAGACAATTGTCATGCTTTGTAGGATGAACTACAAATAATGATAGAATGGGGCCAGTTGGTGCTTAACATAATGAGCCAATCCAACATAGATGATGCCCCCTACATCATAAACTCCATCAGTGTAGGTGGCAAGTCAAAACCTGTGCAACAACTTATTATGATCCATGTGCCTCCTAGCAAGTCAAGGATCTCATCAGCCTCCACAAGCAAGAGGCCTCCTTTTGTTTTCAAAGTGCCACCTTAGGCACCCATAACACCCTTTGTGGTCAAGGTCCCACAATAATCACCTACTAAAATGTTAAACTAGCAACCAAACCAACCTTCTACTAAGACATTAAACTAGCATGATGCAGCAACAACAATGGCTAAACAACCCTTTGTCATCAAGGTGCCACAATGAGCTAGCCTCACAGATGCTACACAACCACCATTTTTCATCAGAATTCCACAACATGATGGCCCCTTGCCTATCCAAAAACCAATAATGGGCAACATCTTAGCCTCTCCTCCTTCAAGGGCCAACCCCACTAACAACCTGAGTAGGCCTAACAAATGGAAATGTAAGAGGACGAACGAGCATCTCACAACCCCCATGGTCAAAGAAAAGTTCATAACCAAAAACCAACAATCGAACAATGAGGCCTCTACCCCCAAGCAGCCCAAGCAACCCAAGCCCAAGTCCCCTCTACAAGAGATCTATCTCTCAAGCCACATGGGCGAAGTTAAGGCCAACAACAAGGACCTCACAGCTACACTAACCTAGGTGAAACAAATGCTTAAGCAAAAGAACATAACGTTGAGCTTGTATGACCTATTCATGACCTCATTTGCTCACCACCAAGCATTGTCCTAGATGTTGGCCTTCATTCCTATTGCAGAGGACATGTCTATAGATGAGAATACCATCTATGCAACAATGTTGTTCCCTGCACCATAGGAATCAACATCCCTAGTGTTTCATGATGATGTAATCAAGGTTAACCTTGAATGAGGGGAGCTCACTATAGCTCCACTATCCATTAGCATACATGTTGAATAGTGCATAATCCATAGAATGCATGTCAATGACGGTGCAACAACAAACATAGTCCTATACTCCAACATCGATAAGTTAGGCTTGGTAGACAAAATCAGGCCAACCAAAATTGTGTGTCTAAAATCCTTCAAAGGATCATGCATCACTATCAGGGGTACAATCAACTTAGCCTTCATGGCAGGAGAGAAATTCTCCACTAGTGAAAATTTCACTATCATAGAGGAAATCCTAGGCTTCAACCTGATCCTGGGTAGGGCTTGGCTAGTCCAACTATAAGCTATCTCCTCTCCCATCCATCAAGAAATCCACCTTCCATACGAAGGTGGTTAAGTTATCATCCACGGTGACAATGTCCCCCCTCTAGGTATCTACAACATAGACATGGAACAAGTGTTAAAGGTGGAGTTTCTTGGTGGTATACCTACAATAACCAACACAACACCTAAGGCTAACACACTTGAATGAGTGGTTGAGGCCAATAGCCTCCCAGAGGATCTTAAGCCTTGTGTACCCCCTAATCCATGCCTAGTTAGGAAGCAACTACGTGACCAAGACTTTCCCTTGGTCAAAAACATACTAAGCACTTACTTATCCCTTGCCTCCATGGGCTATGCATTTTTGGTTTTTTCTTGTGTTACATTTGTTCATGCATTTACATTTGACCTACTTGCCTAGTTTACACAATGCTTTTCTTTATTTACACATTTCTACTTTGTTTACACATCCATCCACTTAGCTTATGCATTACATTTGAAAAACATCAAAAACACAAAAATAAAAAAATTCATAAAACTACAAAAACACATGGCCCGAAAAGGCCTTAAACTAGCACACGTGCCCTGAAATGGCTTTAAACTAGCAACCTATGGCCTGCCATAGCCTTAAACTAGCAACATATGGTCCAAAATGGCCTTAAACCATTAACCCCTTTGCGATGACCTGAAATGGCATTAAACTAGTGATGGTCAAAAATGATCCTAAATTAGCAACACTCGATAGCCTGAAATGTTCTTAAACTATTGCTATGGCCCAGAACGGCATAAAACTATCACTCTTCACATTTCTTTAATTTCATTTGTGCATCTTAACTATGTTTACAACAAGTTTCTTTTGATGCTTTTTTTCTAGTTGATTTTTGTAGGATCTTGCAAGCACATAGCATGACTATGCATGCAACATTTCAACTCACATAAGCAAGGGAAGCACTCATCTACCATGATGCAAAAAACTAGCACAAGTAGTCCACTATGACTATAAACTAGTGCAATAGTCCACTATGATTGTAAATTAGCACAAATTGTTCTTGGGCCATGATGCTAAACTAGTACAATAGCTCATCCGCTACGATGCTAAACTAGCACATAATAGTTTTCTATGACTATAAACTAGCATCCCATGGTTTGTTAGGACCTTAAACTTAGTTCACAATCTGCCAGGACCTTAAATTGGGTTCACACATTCACAACATCATCACCTCCCACCATTTTAATAATCTTTTGGAGCACCTACCATCGGTGCAACCTTTGGAGCACTTACAGCATCATCGCCCTAGCACTTTCACTAGCTTCTCGAGCATTTGCAACTCGTGTAGCATTTGATGCATTTGCAACATCTTTGCATCCAACACTTGTAGCATCTTCACAAATGGAATTTACACTTACATTTCACATTTTTTGGTTTTCTTATCTTTTTGGAGTTATTTTTGCAGGACGAAGCCCAGAGGTGGTCATGCAAAGACACATCTCATCACAAAAGCAAGTCACCACATCACTCCAATGTGCATGATTGGCCTAGCAAAGCCACTTAAGAGTGCACATCCCCCTCATCTTGTTTTAGCCTATGAACATTCACTCTTGCATTCCCATACCATCTTTCATTTCTTTCATTCCCTTGCATGCAAACCCTCTAATGCATACACACAATAAATGCACATGACATTTACTCTTCACATCACATCATAAAACCTATGGTGGATGCAACACAACTCATTCAATGGGTAGCCTCTATTGGCTAGTCAAAGACCAAGCAGATGTAATGCACCTTATTCCTAGCAGGAAATACCTATCCTAAAGATGTGACATGGTTGCATGAAAAGCAAAGCCCATCTACTTGATGGCCAACACCTTGTAGCTAGCATTCAGCAGTAAGCTAAACCCAATGGAGGTTCACCTCATGGCAAAAAAATGAGGAAAAGCACATCACCAAGAAAATTGACAATGCTACAATTTTTCAAGTGGCCTGGCCTTGGATCAACTTTGACTCTCTCATAAGCACTCTGATGAGAGGTCAACATTTTAGGGGTAAGTCACTTCATGCCATGCTCATCATCAGCTATGCTAACTTCGCATCTTACATCAGGATACATTGTTTGTGCTTTATTTCCTCTGCTTGTATTTCATCCTCGTAGCACTTTACCTTTACACTTTGACCTAGCATACCCTTATCCACAGCACTCTTAAACATGGTGAAATGACACTTGATCTAGTACCAACGAATGATATTGGTGCCACGTCTATTATGGTGTTTTGCAATTCTTTGTCAACATCTCTCGGGCCACTCCTCTAGATGTCAACAAAGAGGGGCCATTGAAACACCACAAAATTTTGGATCTTGATGCCTTCACTACAAATTTGGCTAAGTGTCAAAATAGTGGCACTTTTCCCAAATTTTTCTAGGTGTTGAGTGTAGTCAGCTCCAACTGCCAGATTTGCAAAAAATTTCTAAGTGTCATAATGATGGCACATTTTGCAAATTTAAGAGCTAGGAGCATGCTCTCCATTGTAGTAGAGCACAATTAGCTTCAACGGCCAATCTTCTACAATTTTGGCTAAGTATTCAAACATGGTTAAAATCTATAGAATTTTTCTAAGTGTTGTGCTATGCTTGACACTATAGCTACTACGCTCTGCACTGTAGTTGCTATGTTCAACACTATATCTACTACATTTGGCACTATAGCTACTATGCTTTGCTACACTTTCAAGCATAACAAGCATAGTTAAAACACAAATGGCTAGTTTTGTAGAATTTTTCTAAGTGTTGTTCTACACTCAGCACTATAACGACTATGCTCTAGAGCATAGCAAATGTAACCAACACACAAATAGCTAGTTTTGTAGAATTTTTCTAAGTGTTGTGCTATTACACTCACCACTATAGATGCTATGCTCTTCCCACCTACCGCACTATCATGTGGCACCTAATCAACATTTTGGGCCAACCCTAGCCCTATAAATACCCCTATGCTCCAACATTTTAGAGGTTGGCAGTTGGCACTTTTATTTGGCATTTAGCATTTTGGCATCTTGGCACTTAGCTCCATGGCCAAAAAAGACCCAGAGCACACCACACCAACATAGAGGTATAGTTGCACCGCATGGTACACTACAACCCCATTATAGCCCTACACTGCACGGTACACCATGGCCCCACTGTAGTTCTGCACTACATGGTACACCATAGCTTTGTTGCAACCTTGTAGAACACTTCATGGTACACTGAAGTGGCCAACCCAGTAGGCACAGTTCATCACAAGTAGCACCAAACTTCACGACCCAACACCACCAAGATTGTGACTATGCTCCCAGTACACCTGTTGTACATTGTGTATCTTCTGAGGCCCTTTTGGAGTTAACTATGCTTTCATTTAGGGTGGTGTTCCATTTCTCTCTCCCATTTCTAGTATTTTCTTACATTTTTCGCACATCTTTCTACACTTTTTCATGAGTCATCACACTATACTATGCTTCGGTAGTAGTCTCTGTGGTTTGACACCCTCATTTTGGTTAAAACCCTTAGCTACACTCACCTCCATTCTATGGCTACACTCTACACTTAGCATTGTGAAACACCACTTTGACCCTTAGCACCATTTTTATTTTTTTTACATTTGAATTTTGGCTAACCATGCCACCCCCC
>MNCI01003778.1:623412-660004 GCA_015680685.1 Gnetum montanum
CCAGTTGCAACCGACAAAGTTCCTATTCGATCGACAAGACCATTTAGGATGATCTGGCTCTATTTTCCAACAAGGCCCTCGCACGAAGGTGAGGTTAAGGCTATGCATCTATTAATCCCTCGGTGATTCTAACCACCAACGTTTTCAGTCATTACAATCCACTGTGCCTATTGTACACTTTGTACCTTCTACACCTTTTGGTGTTAACTACGCTCAACCCCATTTGGGATGGTGTTCCATTTCTCTCTCTCTCTCTTTATTTGCATTTTTCACACTTTACTTGTATTTTTTGTTGTTTTACCACATAGCTACACCTAAAACTATGCTTGAGTGATGGTCCACACATGTTGACACTGCCCACTTCATTGAAACTCTTGACTACACTCAACCCCACTAACACCATTAACACCGTTGATGTTTCTCAAACACTTAGCACCATTTTTCATCAGCATTGTCATTAACCCTATTGGTAAGTCCTTGTTTGATAAACTAGACCATCTAGGGCATCCCATCTCCTCCTCCAATAGGCCCTCATGTGGAATCAAAGTTAGGTTGTATGCCCATGAACCTTGGTGTTTCAACCATCAACATTTTTGATCGTTACACATTCTTTATGAATAATAATACTAATATTAATTACTTAAGAACACAAAAGTAAATTTTAATCACTCATACAAATGTGTCTAGGTATAGATGCACTCAAATAAAATGTTGTATAATCACTTGAATCCATGTTGTTGGTACACATAGAGAAAATATTCTAACTTTCATACAAGGAAACTACAAGGGTGTGTCTAGGCTACGACCAAAATGTGCCATCAATATGAGGGGTATACACATTTATACAGCAAATGCCTATGGTAGTGTTGATGTACCTACATTAACGTAGCATTGGATACGTCAACTAGGATACATTAATGGGCATGTGTTGATGTAGCCTATGTTATTAATGCTTCATCAACTAGTAAAAATCATATACAATAAAAATCCAAACTTACAAATTTGTTGAAATAATCCTTACAAAATCCATACCTAAAATATACAGAAAAAAACAAAATATTACCATTTCTTATGTGTATCAAATCTATTGAGATAGAAATCTAATAATTTAAAGAAATTCCCTTTAGCCCATAGGCAACATCATATCAATACATAATAATAAATAATATCCATCCCACAATTGTACATAAACCTGCAACCATCAATGAAACAAAGATCAAGATAACTCACCTCTAAATCTATACAATGAAAAACTATAAGAAAGGAGAGTAAATCACAAATATCTAAACAATCTTCATAACTAATCCACAATCCACTAGCATCTCCATAGCTTCAATCTACCACAGCACCTCTTTCAAATCATCAGAGTGTGTGTGGAGGGAATGATGCATGAAAGTTTTAATGGAGATTTACCAAGAAAAACCATGGAATAAGAGAGAACACCAACTACCCAAAAAAACACAAATTAAAAGAATAATATCAAAAAATTTATTCATCTTATATGTAACTTTTTCCCCCACTCACATAACTCCCATATAGGCCAAAAAAATCAAAACATCAAATACCATAAAATCCATAATACCAAAATATCCCAAAACCTCTCATAGTAAAAAAAAATAAAACTAATCTAAAATAAATATAATACAAATAGCTATCACACCACATTGCCACAAAGCCGCAACATATGCTTTAGGAAATAAGTAAAAAAACCATAGATCACATGTCATGTCATGCTCTCAACCAATCCTCATGAGATCCTACCACACTCAACAAAACAATAGGATTAGTGCACATCTGCTAGGTGGTAATACATACATATATACATATTGAAAGATACGTAATAACATCTAAGAACCTAAGCATCTCAAATCTTAACATTATCATAGATCATCACACATAAAACCATAAATACACCAAAATAAAAACATGCATAAAACACACACTCAAGCATAAGCTTGACAAACTCTCAAAAATCATAACTACCAAGGATACCAAAAATACAAGTTATTACATTTTATTTTCTAAACCTTTATACTCTCCTTGTGGTACTCACTCTAATAGTATAACTAATAAGAAACTAAGATTGACTATCAAGGTTAGTAACCTATGTTGATATAACTTAGTTACTTAATCTTAAGGCCTAATATAATTACTTTTATTAATCTTAACCATTAGATTGTTAGAAATTGTTGGTCACCTTAGTTTATAACCTATGAAGGCATAGTTTAATCTATTACTTGGTTGTTTTCTCCATAAATAATTAATCTAACCTCACCATTAGATTTAAAATATCCAAAATAATAAAAATAACTATTTGTATTCTATAAATGGACATCAAATGTTCAAGCGCTACTAATTTTAGCTCCCAAGATTATTAAAGACTATTTTAGAGAGAGGATTAAAAACTAATTTTTAGAGTCTTGTACCTTGAATCTAAATTTATTAATGCATATAAAAGGTCAAAATTTTCCAAAAATAACTATTTATTCATCAATGAAGGATTCTGAAACTAAAAAGGATGAGCTTCTAAAGTTTAAAAATTTGAAACAAATCTCAAGACTTCTCATCAGGTCATTCATTCCAATGCTACTCCAAAACTGATACACTTAATAATCTAGTTTTTACAAGACATGTTGTCATCCATCTCATTGTCTAGATTTTTCAAAATTTCATCTCTACCTATATTTGATTTTTAAGGACTTTTTTTTACCTCTAACTACATACCAACCATTGGTATTTATGATATCCATAGTATTACCAAGCACTATTGGTTAATGCTAATCATTGATATTCATGAACATCACTAGTTGGTACTAATAAAAATTTTGGTGGAAATGATGGAGATAAGGGCATTGTCACAAGATAGCAACATTGATGACACGTGGTGGGGCATTGGCAGTGAGCAAGAAAGCAATGAACACAAGAGACTAGAACTTAGGCATTAATGAGGATATCACCCAACCCTTGTATAATACTCAATGTATTTTGGATGTTTGTGTATGTCTTTCTTATGTGTGTTTTCTTTTTCTAGCCTTGTTGGTGATGATTCCAAGGTGTTGTGGCATGTTTGGGAATGCTCAAAATATATTTTGATGAGTTTGGGGCATGGAGAATTCCAAGATTAATGGGAACCTCTTTGGAGATATCTGGATGCTCTAAACCTCAAAATAAGCAACTTTAATTTTGGCATTGTCAAGATAGATGTCTCTCCTACAAGACATACATCTCCTATGAAGTATAGACATCTCCTCTACATGTAAGACATCTCTTGCAACTCATCGACACTTAGGCAAGACATCTCCTCTATACACAAGGCATCTACTTTGGTGAATAATAGATATTAATTTGTAATTTAAATCATAGTAAGATGAAAGGTCACATGAGAAGGTATAAATAAGTGTCCAATACTTGAGTTTGGGTAAGAGATCCAAGTGAAATATTTAAGAGATCTCTTAGGAGCTTGATCAAGGAGAGAGCTTGTATAAGAGACTTTGAGTGTAAGGAAGATCTTGTACTAGAACATTGTATCCATTTTAGTAAGAGGTAGCGAAACGTACTTGATAGAGGTTTTGAGAATCTCTTATAAGTGTCTTGTCTTAATATTATGCTCCATTTGTACACGACTGATGATTGAGAAGAACATGTGTGACCTCTAAGATGATTGCAAAAGGTGTGAGTTGAGCTTGGCTTCTCGATCTTGATGTATTTCTCTATGCTTTTAGCGTTTTCTTAATAAAAGGAAGAATTTTCTCCATTCCTTTATGTTTTTATTATTTACCAAGCCTAATTTTCTTAGGAAACTTGTGAAATGGATCCTTTTGAAGTCTATTGAGGTAGACTCTAAACTAGGCATTAGTAGTAGTGAGCAAGAGCCATGGCAAGTAAGAAGCATTGATGACAATAGGCAAGAGGTATCAAAATGAGAGTTTTTGCCCTAAGGACCAACAAGAGGACCACATGGTAACCAATGACACTTATATGGATGCATAGCTCTTAGCTACACTAAGTGTGCAAACCTTATTATGCATAGCCACTATCAAATTCCACATTATACACATGAGCACCCATGACTGGGTATCAACCTACATATGTAGCCTCAACATATGCAACTATGGTCAAGTGCTACATGATGTAGAAAATATTTTAAAAAATAAAAAATTAGCTAGCAAAGAACCCACCATGCATCAGCCTTCATTGACTTTACACTAACCTAGTTGGCCCTACAAAAACTTGCCTAGCTTATGCACATCTAGTGCTATGAGTGTGGTCCTATCACAATGATCACCCTGTATTATGCAATGTAACTACTAATCTATAAGGGAAAAGAAAATAACTTCTATTAGAAATTTTTAGTATTTTCTCAAATAAAACACAAGTGGTTAGCTTAGATGACTATTCCAATAACTCTTAAAAGTTAGAATTATGAACCTAAAGGTTAGGGATTTCATTATTGTTGATCTAAAGGTTAATTTTTAAAGTTTTAAACTTTATTAACTTTTTAAAATTAAAATTTAATTTTGACACAATTTTTGAACAACGTTAAACCTCAATATCTCCCTAACAATAATTCGAATTGAGATAAAATTTATACTATTAAAATTTTCTCAATGAGTAATATGCATTAGACATGAACTTAGGATCTAAGAATTAAGTTAAATTTTAAAAAGTATACAAAACTAAAGTTTCGTAATTCTCAAATTTTGATCTTATTTCCCTGACCTATTAATAGAATTATGACTCTTAGATGACTCTGCCTCAATGGTAATATGATACATAGACCTTAATAAAAGTTTAATATATATAAAGCATGAGGTATGATATTTAGCATGTTTTCCCAAATCATTATTATAACTTAATAATACTAAGGTACTAAGGATTATCAAGCTAAATCTATTATATTTGAGTGAATAGATTAAGAGGATGAGCTACATTATTATTGATGAGTGGCAAGGTACCCCAATGCCCAACCATACAAATCACAAAGCATTCACACACGATCTGGTCAAATTCTATGGACTTTATTGTTTCCAGTGCACTATCCCTTTAGGAAGTGAATCTAGCCTTAAGTTTAAGCATTGTCTTTCTAATTACACTTGTGACGTTTGTTGGTATGATTAAGTGTAACTGAGGCATCCTATTTTTATCATTGTATGTTTTATATTTTGGTGCTCGAAATGTAGATAAAAGGAATTGGATTAACTAAACTAAATTAACTAATTTACTAGTATTTAACTAATCCTAACATAAGCATCCAATCCCACTTTCCATACACATCTTGAACCCATGTATCCACTACTAGGTGACCAAGTGCTATGCTACTGGGCATACCAAGCAATAACGCTATTGGGATTACCAAGCAAATACGTGTTATGCTCGAAGCAGTCATACTTATGTATATAATCTATCTCACTTAATTACCTCATTAACATAATAACTAATAAATATTTAATAAGTGAAAGCATTTAATAAATAATTGAAAATAGTAAATGCATAAATAAAATAGCTAATCTATCCAAAGTGTTGCAAGGTTTACCAAAAAGTTCATCTTTATTATTGCACACACTATCATGCTCAAGTACAATAATGATCAAATAAAGATCCATACACTCAATTACTCTTATTGTGGGCACTTAGGGAAAAAATTATAACTTTCAAATGAAAAAAAAGTAAGAGCTTCGCTACAACTACAATCTACTTATGCCATAAATGTGGCTACAAGTGCGCATTTATAGCCAACTATAGACACTATGTCGACAAGGCCATCTCGACACATGATATGATTCACCAACTAGGCCTCCCTAACAAGGCCTATATGATGAGGCCATGTCAATGAGGTTTTGTCAATGCAACCAATAGAACATGACTCATCATACCCCCATGATTGAATGAAAACTCATCCTTGAGTTCTTTTTACAAAATTGGAAAGGTATGGGATTATTCACTAACTTTTCTTTAAATAAAATAACTAACTGACATGATAAAAAAATGTTGTGTACAGATCAACTCATTACAAAAAATGAAGTTGTTTAGGACACAAAATTGAACACCATGACTAAATTATTCAAAATTGGATAGCACGTTCCTTGATGATGTGAAGCTCATGAAGAAGACCAAAAGGTCCTAGGCGGTGCTGGTTCCTAAGGCTTTGAGGGACCTTCACTAACTTCATGCATGGGTAGTTGAGGTGGTTGTGAATATCTTGCTACTACTATGACTTCAGGTGGAAGGTAAAAAGCATCTAGCAGTGCTTTCATTTTCTCCTCCTTACTCTAGGAATCATGCATCGTCCACGTAGCTTCCCCAATGTGGGTAAGAATGGGCACATCCCAAGGACACAGGATTGTAGAAAATAACTCCTTTGCATTTACAAACTAGGCAATGAACTATTTGCATTCAATGTAAAATGCCTTGACTATGTTCTTTAGCTCTTGGTAGTCATTCATCCATTAGGTTAGGTTCTCAATGATAAATAGTTGATCTCTGAATCACCCTTTTAGGACTTTGAGTTCAGCATTAGCAATCTGAAGCTTCTGGTTGGCATCTTTTTGGTGCTTGAACTTTGCTTGGTGTAATACATATGAGCTAGTCACTTCTTTTTCTAACTCTAACCATGGTCTTCTAGCAATCAGCATTGCCAAGTTTGCATAATAAAGATTGGCCAACTCCATGTACTTTGTCATTTCCTTGATTTGCAAGTCCATTAAGTGGATCTTCACATTGTTGTAGGCATCAATCCCATAATGATGGGTTACCACATCTCTCTTTCTTATTGGAGTTTCTAGAGGGATTCATTCAATTTTTCATTTGCCATCTAAATTTTCTTTTCATTCACTTCCTTCTACAAACCAACTTGGTCCCTGTAGTGATTTTTCACTTTCTCAAATTTGATGGATTTGCTCTTCTAGGTAACGATCTCAATGGCCAATTTCTTGTGCAAGGTGCATATCTCCTCCATTGACAGATTACAATTTTTTGTGGCCAATTTTCTTAGTTTAGTATTTACCCTAGTAAGCTACTCATTTTGTTAACGAATGAATTATTGCATTTGATGTTTTTGTGCATCAACATTTCATAGGTAATGATTTTGTGCAATTAATGATTCATTATTTTCGCCCATCTAATTCAAGTTCTTTTTGATTGAGTGTGTTTTATCTTCTACTATGGACTATTTAAATATGGCCATCACTACCTCCTCCTTAGCCTTATGAAATTATTCTTGAAGTTGTTTGCTAGCTTCATCCTTTGTCACTACTAGGTTGAGGATTACTTGTTCTGCAAGTCGAGCATGAAGTTTAGCAACCTCCATGGCCAAGCATTGATTTTTCTCTTGGGTTGTTTCTAGTTAATCCTCCAAAATAATACATCTACCCCTTGAATTCATCAACTCTAAATTAGTTTCAATGATGTTCTTTGAAAGATCAAAAATGTCTAGAGTCAATTGCCTAGTTCCTACCAATTGTTCCAACAACTTTTCGTGTTGAGCTACATCTAACTTCCTGCTAACCATGCCTACAAATATCTACAAATCTTGGAGTGAAAATACATCTAATACAAATTCCATAGGTGCATTCAATTCTTTAGCTACATGATTAGCTACCACTTCTACCACTGTCTCCTACCCTTGTTGTTGCATCACCAAGACAGTTGCCTCTTCTCCTTCCTTCAACCTTACTAAGAAAGTGGCAACATTTCCAAATATTTTTGAGAATAGATGATGTGTTTCTAGTGACACCGTCACCTCTCGAGCATTACCATCTAACCTTGAAGGTAGCTACATTTTTTGGCCAAAGAAAATGGGACCACCCCTTTCCATTTGGATAATTATTCCAACCACCTAATTAAGGTAACTCATCATTGGCCAGTACATAAATGGATCTACCCCACTCGTTATTGTCTATTGCTCTTGTTCCTAGAAGAGCTATTCTTGAATTTTCCATAGCTATTCCATGGTTGCACTGGCCTCTAGTATTTTTTACTGAGTGGGTGGTGGTGGCGACAACTCCTCTAATTGATTCATTATTGGTATCTTCTCTTTCATGATCTTAGACAATGAAGTCAAAGGAGTATGCCTAAGAGTGTCGTTAAAGTAGCAAATGATGCATACTCTTTTGCAAAGTTTTATAATGAGGCATGGAAAAGGTAGGATCTTTCTTCCATGTTCATTTTCCTTGAAATATTTTTCAATCTCCAAGTATAGCAGTTATGGAAGGCTAATGTAAAACTTCCCGCTTAGAGCAGTACATGCTCAAGCAACAAAAGTAGTTACCTTACTTGGCCTCATCGTTGGATTGAGGTAATAGGCCGTAATCTTGAAAAATCCACCCCATTGATGTGAGCGCACCATACTCCTTACAGTCCACCCTATAGCAAAGCCTGGTCCACTCCTTCTTGGCCTTAGGGCCATCTTGTGTGAATAATTCCACCAGCTGCATTCTAGTGTCAAGTAACCCAAGTGCCTATGTAAAAGCTTCTACCAAGTAGGACACCTGAATGTCCTTGACCTTCACTATGGATCCTTGCCTTTGACTATTCCAGAAGAGGTATGTTCTAACCATGTACCACTCCCCACTAAATGTGATGATTGGCCACATGGGCAAGGTTCAAAATTGAGTCTTGACATCCTCTACAGCCTACCTTGATCTCTTGAAGATTGGATTGTTGAATTTTTCGAGACTTGATGATATCAAGGCAGGCTTGAGTCAAAGTAACCTCAAGCCTTGGCATAGGTCCATGCACTTCTCCTCTTTGTGATTATTTGATTAAAAATTCTTCTTCTAGAATCTGTTAGAAAGATTCCACTTTGGGCTTCTCAAGGAGATGTCCTATTGCATGGGTTGCCTCAGGAAGTTCTTGGCCTTATTCTTGTTGGCCCCATCCAACTTTGGATTGTTTCTCTCATGGTTGTGATGTTTCTCATTCCTACAAACATTTCTATTTTGGTGTCATCTGTAATCATAATAAGACCATGGATTAGCAATCATTGTGTAACTTTAAAACAATTAAAATACCTTAACTCTTGAGGTTAGTTACACTTGGCTAAAGTGTGATTATGGCTATTTTAATTAATCCAATTATTATTTATTTATGTATTTTCATTAATAAATCATCCTGAAGGTTGTTGGAAGGGTTAATTTATGAAAAATTTGATGTTTATATGTTGTTAAGGTTATTAACCCTTGAGGGAGATAGGAAAATTTTCAAAAATTTTCATTGATTTTTCATTAGAAACCTTAAGGTTTGCAGCCCCCATAATAAAGATCTTACATTTGGTAAGTGCAAAATCAAAAAAATAGAGTGATTTGGACAAATGGTTGGGAAGTTATGAGCTTTGGAAGGTTTTGGGCTTTGAAAAATTTCAAAAACACCCCTTGTGTTATAAGCAAATGGCAAAAAATTGCAAAGTATCTGATGTTATATATAGGGTTTTTTCAATGCGTCAATGAGGTCTTGTCAACTAGGCCTCATCAACTAGGGTGGATGTATCGATGGGGCCTCAACAATGCAATCGTTGACCACCATAGTTAAACTTTGGCCTTAGTCAAACTTGCAAAATATGAAGAGTTTTTAAGTGAAATTGGTGTCAAATGAAAGCTCTAAAGAACAAGATTAGTATGAAAACATGAGAAGAGGGTGTTGAAGCTCATAAACTTGGAAAAATGGAGAAAATTTGATTTAGTGGATGAATGAAATGAAAGATTAAGGAGTACTAAGTGATTTACACAATGGAATATGCAAAAGATCGAATTGTGGCAATGTCAAATGTAAGGAGCCTTAAATAACCAAGCCAAGAGCGATGCAAGTGGGTCCTCCCCAAGGTAGGCTCATGCCCTTTTTTCCCTTTCATAACCTCAATTAAGGAGTCTGTGGGCCCCATCATCAATTTAATGACATGAAAAATTAAGAACCAACTCGAAAGAATCTACTTAAGAATCCCAACATATCATACTAAGACATAGAGCATAACATAGAACCCAGTAGTGAGGTGAGTTATGATAGCATGGATAAAGGATAGAGAATGTGGAATGGAGTTCCAAATTAAGGTCATAATAATTCCCTTGTGGAATTTTATAGTTAAAATGATCCAAGAAGTTCCATCCTCAATCTAGACCAAAACCATATGCTTTCAATGACTTCACATTACCACTCTAAGACTGATCCACTCACTCAAGACACAAGAGCACTTCTACAAAACAACCACCAGTCCACAAAGAGAAGAAAAGAGAAATAGGAAGTAAGAGAGAGGGCCTTTGTTAGAGGGGAACTTCAAGCATAAGTACATGTTCTCCGAGTCCCATAACCAGTGCTTGTAGCCTGTTTATTTATCCAAGGGATGTGCTTTGAATTGCCATCATTTTTTTAAATGGAAACCACACAATGCAAGGACTTATTCATGTTGAAGCTGTGTGCTTTCAATTCCCACCAATTTGTTTTTTATTGAATAGGAACTACACCATGCAACGATGTTATTTTGACTTCCTTTAGTAGGTCATGCGAAATGGTAATAAGTCCATGAAAAACACTTAAGCACTCAAGAAAGAAGAATAGGACAATGAGTATTAAGTTCCCTTGAAGTCACACCCTTTACAAACCTTTGAATCCTTTCTAATTTCATAACTACCAAGGTTACCAATTGATTAAAAGTTTCTTTAATGAAAAGGGACCTCAAATTCCTAGAACAATGAAAACCATAAAGTTCATTCGATGGGTGGATCACATGGACTCATTACCTATTGCATGAAAAATAAACCATGTCAAAGTCATCAGACATCAAAATTCAAAAGTAGAAACCAGACATTGACAATCACACATTAAGCACAAACCCTCATTAGTAAATAGCAACAGTGACATTGTGTCCTATGATAATAAAGCATTTTTTATTAGTAAAAATAAGAAAATCTCACACTCAAATAAAACAAAAAAAAAACAAAACAAAAATATATAAGAAAGTGTAAAATAGCTAAGAAAGTTCAAAGGTACTACAGAAAATTTGAAAATTCAAGAATTTGTAAAATAAATAATTTCTAAAAATCAAAAACGTGAAAAACAAAAAAGATAGAAAAATCAAGGAGCCAATTTGATGGTTAGTATGGATGGCCATCTCCCCCATGACTAAGTTGGAAGGAGGAGATCTGAAAAATAGAACATGGTTATCCATTCGTTGACTATCTTGGTTCTAGGAAAGGCCTTACTTGTTGAATGTTGACCAACTGCTTTTTATTCAGGCTATCAGGTTTGTAGATTATCATGGCCCTAGAGGGAAAGGTTTGATCAATTATATAAGGTCCCTCTCACAATGTTTGGAATTTTGTCTTGTGGGGTACATGTGTGGGGTTCTACTACTGAACCTTATGTCCTAGTTGAAGTTTTACTTTCTTGATTCTAAGGTCATGACATTGCTTGATGAATTCTTTGTTCACCTCATTCAAGGATAGGGACACTAATTTATTTTCATCTAGCATGTTTAGGCTGATCAATCATTCTTTCTATACTAGACTTAGGTCAAGGTTTAGATCATAGGCCATTAAGAGTGTACAAAGATCGGATTAGATTAAGAGCATTCGAAGTTTCCTATATACTAACCCATAGGGAGAATAACCAATAGGAATTTTCCAAGTTGAATGATAAGCCTAGAGAGCATCGTTAAGTTTTGTATTCCAATGTTTTCTATATTTGCTAATGGTTTGCATTAGTATTTTTGTAATCTCCCTGTTAGTTACCTCTACATGACCATTCACTTAGGGGTGGTAAGGTGTTGTCAATTTATGTTCTACCCCCAAGAATTGCATTAATTTTCTAAATGTGGCACCTATAAAATGAGTTCCATTATCAAAAATTAGTGAATGTCGCACCCCAAACCTATTCATGATATTTTGTTGTATAAATTTTGTAGCAGTAGATAATGTACAATTAGTAATGATTATCTCTTCTACCAATTTTGTGTAGTAGTCAATTGCTACTATAATGTACACATTTCCATTGGACATGGGTGTGATGGGATCCATGAAGTCAATGCCCCATGTGTCAAAAGATTCCAGTGGTTAAATCCACTATTGAGGACCTTCCATGTGAGCAATCATCCCCCTGTCACTTTGACAACATTCACAAGACTTGACAAATAGGTGGGTGTCCCTACAGATTGTAGGCCAATAGTATCTTTCCATCAGGATTTTTATGGTCATGCATCTCCTTGCATAGTATCCTCCACAAGGTCCTTCATGAACATCCTGGAGAATGCACAGTTGATCTTCGTCAGGGACATACCAACGAATTAGGCCATTAGTACACACCTGATAGAGGTGTCTATTGATTTCCATGAAGTATTTGACCTGCTGAAGAAATTTTTGTTTCTTCTTAAAATCCAAGTCCTATGACATCTCTTGAGTAAGAAGATATGTGAGGATACCATTACACCATGTTTCTTTTGTAGGTGTTTGTTCACTTATTACTCTAGTAAAAAGGAGTTCATCTAGAAACTGCTCATAGAGTAGGCTCTCCTCCTCTTTGTTATCTCATCTTAAGCGAAAGAGGTGCTCAACAACCACATTCTCAGTTCCTTTTCGATCTACCATAGTGAGATCAATTTTGTTCAAGATCACGAACCATCGTATGACACAAGGGCTCACAATTAGCTTATTCATAAAGAAGCAAATTGCACTATGGTTTGTATGTACAAATACTTTGTAACCTAGCACATAATGTCTAAAATTTTCCAGCACGTACACCACTATCAATAATTCTTTAACTATGCTCCCACAATGCTTCTACTCATGCAATGGATATAGTATGAACATTTCTTATCATCCATTTGCATGAGCACAACTCCAAAAGTGTAGTTAGATGCATCTATCATGATATGAAAGGGTTTGGATTAGTCTGGTGCTTGTAGGATTGGTGTTTCTATGAGTTTCTCCTTTAATTTTTGGAATGCATGTTCACATTCCTTAGTCTAGATGAAGAGTGCATCTTTTTTTGTAAGCTCTACCAATAGCTTTGTGATCTTAGAGAAATTCTCAATAAATCATAAGTAGTAGCCAGTGTGTCCAAGGAATGACTGAACATCTTTAACAGTCTCCAATTTTCATGTCATTCCTTGGATGACCATTATCTTTTCTAGGTCTACCTCAATCCTTTTTTGTGAAATTCAATGCCCTAGCACAATGCTTTCTTGAATCATAAGATCGCTCTTTTGCCAGTTGAGCTGTAGGTTTGTCTCAACACATCTCTTCAACACTTATTTAAGTTAGTCAAAGGCTTGCTTAAAGGTAGCTCCATAGGTGGAGAAGTCATCCATGAAGACTTAAACACCACTACCAATCTGTTGTTGAAAGATACTAAGGACCAAGTGTTAAAAGGTTGCAGGGGCATTACATAGGCCAAAAGGCATCTTACAATATGCAAAAGTTCCCTAGGGACTCATGAATGTTGTCTTGACCTAGTCCCTAGGCCACTATAACTGTCCAATAAACTATAATAAAAATTCCCAAATAAACTGTCCAATAAACCTAGGGACTCATGAATGTTATAGCCACTATAACTGTCCAATAAACTATAATAAAAATTCCCAAATATGGTGTCTAACACTTTCTCTACAAATGGCAAAGGAAAATGATCTTTAAACGTTGCCATTTTTAATAGCCTAAAGTCCATGCAAACCTACCATTTTCCACCCTTCTTTGGTATAATTACGAGTGGGCTAACCCATTCACTATCCAAGATGGGATAGATTAACCCACCTTGAGGAGTTTTTCAATTTCCTCTTTGATGATTTACTTCAATTTGGAGTTTAGCTGCCTCTACGATTACCTTTTAGGCTTCATGGTTAGGTTAATGTAGATTTGATGCTGGCATATCCTTGGATCAATTCCTATTAGCTTTGGATATGACCAAGCAAAGGTTATTGACCATTTTTTGACCACTTTCAATAGTTGTTCTTTTTTTTTCAAAATCAAGTTTGGCATTAATGATGACTAGTTTTTCATTCATTAGAAATGCATATTCCATACCAATCGTAAAGTTTTTAGTTCTAAGGGCTCCTACTTGAAGTGATCAAGGATTTCCAACTCTCTCCAACAAGTATCATTATCTTCATTAGAGTTTTGGAAATGAACTTGTTCAATTTTGTCCATGCTTTCAACATACACACAAGTTAAACTCTCAGTTAGTTCCATGCATATTTTGCTACTATTAGAATTAGCTATCAACCACTAGATGCCCTCCTATTTTGTGGCTGCTGCATACAGACACTATTGAATATTAATTTTTTGTACACACTAATTACACACCTTAATGTATGTGCTTTTGATTAACCAAATATTTTACACACAATTGCACTCATTGTCACTATATGTGATGCATGGAATACACTTCTTCTCAATCTTTCCTTGCTCATTTTCCTTAGATATTTTGAGAGATAGGTTCCTTATACCCATTCTTGCATCAACTGTGCTTAACCAAGCCCTTCCCATGATGATGGGGAAGTCATTCTTGCAATTTTCCACCTTGATTACCAGAAAATCAATAGGATAGGACTGTACCATTCGAAATCGTCGATCTTCGGCTGGAAGGAAACAGAGACCGGGGGATCATAGGACACATACAGAAGACCCTACCTTCGCTTGAGGGCAAGTTGGAATGAATGAAGGAGAGTACCTTGGGTGGTCCACACACAAATCAGACAAGGATTTCCCCGAACGTACACCGAAGTGCTATATGCTGGGTTATACATAAATGGCGTAACAGGCGTAAATCAGCGCGTAAACAGCGTAACTAATGTGAACAGAGTGTAGATGTAAACAAGCGTAAACAAAATACATGCAACAATTAATGTAAACTATAAACAATTTTAGGAAGAAAATGTAACAATGGCATTTCAGAATGAGAGTACAATGCACCGGTCTAACGCAGTTGTGACTTGGACACAAGGCGGATGAAAAGCCTCAGTGAACGCAAGGATGACGGTAGGTTAGTTCACACTGTAGGCATAGCATAGAGACTGTATGCTCAGCGTACAGGTTTTTTAGCGTATAAGGTTTTCTGCTCTGAAGCTCAGCGTTTCTGCTCTCTGTGTTTGCCCTGAATGTTTGTCAACTGACCTGGGTCTCGTAAAAAAATTGGGCTTTTATACAGGTTTTGATGTCATACTCGGGTTGGGGGACACGTGGTGCGTTGACCAGGTGCAAAAGCATAGAATTTACAAGTGTACAGTATGTTACATTTGTTGTATACGCTGTATCAGACGAACGTAGACTCTGGGTGTATACGCTGGGTGTATACGCTGTGTGTGCTGGGCGTATACGCTGATGGTGGCTTGGACGTATACGTCGGGCGTATATGCTGAGGGTATATGGGCATATACACTGGGTGTATACGCTCATGGTTGCTACATTATGTCAAATCTTGCTCTGCAGTGCTGCTTCTATGCCGTCTTCGGGGATTGCATGCCGGGCATATACATCGGTTGTACCTGTTGGGCGTACATGTGAGGCGTGCACGCTGGGCATCTACGCTGGGCATATACATTGTAAACCTCGAGCGTATACGCTGAGAATGTCGGGCATATACGCTGGGCGTCTACGCTGAGAATGTATACGTCGGGCGTATACGCTGAGAATCCATACTTAGTGAAAATTAAGCATATGATCTCTGAAGTTGCTATGTTTAGTACCTGATGTAGCCATGGTCGTCTGTGAGTCCCAAGGACCTGCTTCTTTTTGGAAAAGTACTAAGCTTGAAATTTTATGGTGTTTCATTGGCCCCTCTTTGTTGATGCTTGGAGGAATCGACCTGAGAAGTGTCGACAAAGAAGTGCAAAACACCACAAGCAACTTGGTAGAGACTTTGTCCGTTGCCACTTGACTAGACATTATCGCACCGTGTTCAGTAGTACATGGGATTGAGAGATGTAAAATTTGTATTGGGATGGGAAAATGGAGATTGTGGGGATTGGGAACTGACCAACAGATTGTACTTGGTAAAGGGGATGCTCTAGCATGTGTCATGCTGATCCTTGACAATAGCCATTATTTAGTAGACTCAGAATCTAGACATGCGATGTGCGTTCTTTGGCAGAACAAGACTCTTGGTTAATGTCCAAGAGGACTCGTTGGCAAGACCAAAGCCACGTGATGATGCATTGCATTCTTTGGAGGAACAGGACCCTTCTTTGGGGAAACTATTGGCGGAGAGCCAAAGCTATGCAACTGGATGTTTCTTGATTATTTTTGACATGAGTACTTGGTTCCAAGACAACTACCTTCCCACCTAGGGCTTATATGGGAAGTGCCAAGGGTCTTGATTTTTTTTTTTTTTTTTGGGAAGAAAATTTGTTTTGATCTTGTACTCATGCTCAAGTGCTACATTGTGTGTTGCAACTTCTTTAAAGTGTTACAGTGTGCAACTGCATGCTCAAAGTTTTGAATGTAGTGGGTGTATCAGAGGCGTGGCTGAGTAGAATGTGTCGGTGAATAGATAGGGAATATACCAGGAAATGGGGATGTACTAGTGAACAATTTGATTAGTCTCGCCATGTGGGCTGTGAACATTTCCTTATCTTGCTACTTATGATGAAATGCATTCTTGTACGAATACCTCTGAGCGTCATCCTCCAAGGAGACAAGAAAACTATGAGTGAATAAGCAAGCTTAGACTTAAACAGTAACTAATGGAACAAAGACACTGGAGGAGATTTCAGGCACTGTATACGAATGGTGGCAATGTTGATAGGATCATCTAACAGCGGGCAATGCGGTGATTCTGATGAAGTTTGAATGTGGCCGCGGATTGAGGAATCAGAGATGGGGTCGCCAGTTTATAGTCTTAGCGGACTATCATGGGTTAGTTTTATGTTATAACCCATTGGACACTACCCGTTTAGCATCGTGGCAGATGTTGCGTTGCCAGTTTCTAGTCTTAGCGGACCACGAAGAGGCAAACCAGTTTATAGTCTTAGCGGACTCTGGCGAGTGTGACTATGGCAGTTTACTGTCATGCCAGACGGGTGCTATTTTATCGTCATTGCAGACACTGTGTGATATCATTTTATCGCCATGATGCCGAGATGAGCTATGGTATCAGTTTTAAGTCATAATCTAGGACTGTTCTATGGTATCAGTTTATAGTCGTGACCTTAGGAGTCGCACGTACCTGACTTTGTTCAAACGTAGAATGGCTTCAACAACGAGTGATTGGTTGGGTTTGCAAACTCATTCCCTTCCATATCAGCTAACTTAAATGCTCCATTGTCAAATGCTTTAGTGACCAAGTAAGGCCCTTCCCAGTTGGCTGAGAATTTGTCTGGGGTGTTCCCGAACGGCTTTAAGTACAAGGTCACCTTCTTTGATAGGGCGCTTATAAATGTCATGTCGATGTCGCTGCCGTTATTGTTTTTGGTACCATTCGATCTGATCGAGTGCACGTATGCATTCTTCCTCCACCGAGTCTAGGTCAATGATGCGTAGATCATTGTTTTGTCCGTCGTCAAGGAGTCCGAAAAGTGTGATCCTTAAATATGGTACCTGCAATTCCAGAGGTAAAATAGCTTCTGAACCATAAATAAGACTATATGGCATTTTACCTGTTGAAGTCTGATGTGTAGTACGATATGCCCACAATGCGTATACCAATTGTTCGTGCCATCTTCGCTTGCTTTGGGTAAGCATCTTTTTGAGTATTGTAATAATCATTTTGTTTGTTGCCTCTGCCTGTCCATTGCTCTAAGGATAGTAAGGGGATGAAAACAAGTGTTTGATCCCTAGACTTTCACAAAAGGTTTTGGTCTCGGCACTGCTAAATTGTGGCCCGTTGTCAGTGATGATTGTCATGGGAATGCCAAAGCGGGTTACAATGTTTTCGAGAATGAAATTGCACACGTGTTTAGATGTAGTTTTTCAAAGGGGAACAGTCTCTACCCACTTTGTGAAATATTCCGTTGCGGTTATGATGAAACTATGCCCTACAGAAGATGAGGGTGTTATTGGGCCGATAAGGTCCAGTCCCCACTTTTGAAAGGGCCATGTGATTTGCGCCGTGTGCAACTCGTTTGGTGGGACATGGATTAGATTGCTATGTTTTTGGCAGGTACTACATGTCTTAGCCTTAGAGAGACAGTCATACTCCATGTGTGGCCAATAGTAGCCTAAGCGTCTTATTTTTGTTGCCATGGTTTTTTGCGCTATGTGTCCTCTGCATAGTCCCTCATGTACCTGTTCGACGATGGTTTGGGCTTCGGTACTACCAACGCATGTTAGCAATATGCCTTCGTAGGATCGGTGGCACAAGGTGTCCCCTACTAGTGCTTATTGCCTAGAACGTTTTCGTACCGCATCTTTTTGTGCATTTGTCAGGTGTTGCAGTGTTTCACCATGTAGAAGGTACTCTTTTATGTCATCATACTATTCTATCATGTGTGTTGTACTAACGGACGCTATTGGCAACATATCGAGGGTATCAGTTATTGGTTCGGCACAACTAGTTATGGAGCTTGGCAACGTATGGAACATGTCAGGCAATATATTTAACACTAATGTGGCTAACGCATCTGCAATGGTGTTATCATTTCTAGAGATGTGTTGCACATTGATGTTTTCAAATCGCTTCATCAAGTGTTTTGCCAAGTCACAATATGGTTGTAAATGTTGTGCTTTGCATGCATAAACGTCTATGACTTGGTTTATGACCAGTTGCGAGTCTCCTCTAACCACAAGCCATGTGATATCTGCGGTCGGTGCTGCCGCGAGACCTCTAAGGAGACCTTCATACTCTGCTATATTGTTGGTACAGTGAAAGTTGAAACGATAGGCAAAGGGTTTGATCTCCCAGGAGGGATAGGTGATGACAGCGGCAGCACTTCCCCCTCAAGAGGTAGATGCTCCTTCAAAGTTTAGAATGGCGTTGTATTCATCGTGCACTATGTCGATTGCGCTTATATTCTCATCCGGAAATTCTGGCTCTATTGTTGCTTGATCGTGTGTTGGTGACGCGGCCATTTGGTTTGCTATGGCTTGACCCTTAACTGATGATTGCGCTATGTAATGCAGGTCAAACTCTGCTATCATGGCTTTCCAATGGGCTATCCGACTTGTTTCGTAAATGTTTCCGGTGATGGCTCTGAGCACATTCTCCTTGCAGATTATGTTAACTTGGTTACGGAAGAGGTAATGTCACCATTTTCTTAAAGAAAAGACCAAAGCTAAGCATGATTTCTCCACGTCGTTATACTTTTTCTCGTGGGCAACTAATGCATGGCTTAAGTAATATACAGGGACTTCAGCTCCATCATCTTGTTTCTGGAAAAGCATAGATGCGATTGACGAATCCGAATTGGCAAGGTAGATGTAAAACGGTTTATCATTTTAGGGTGGATAAACCGTGGGTAGTCGGGTAAGTGCCACTTTAATATTATCAAACGCTTCCTGGCATTGTGGAGTCCATTCAAAATGGATGTTCTTGCATAGCAGGTGGTTCATAGGTTTTAGTTTGTCTGTTAGTTTTTTTATGAACCTTCTAATGAATTGTAGTCTACCTTGTAGACCTCGAAGTTCAGTAAGGTTGCTAGGTGGTTTTAGGTTTGTTATGGCCTTAACCTTGTCGGGGTCTACTCGTATCCCTGCTTCTGAGGATATGAACCCAAGCATTTTCCCTGTTTTGACCCCAAAGACACATTTCTTTGGATTAAGTCTCAACTCATATTTTAAATAACATTTTAACACCAAGTCAAGGTCTTGTACATGTTGTTGTGATGTTTTTGATTTAACCATCATGTCGTCCACGTATTCGTTGAGCGAGTGTAATATGTAATCGTTAATGATGAATGTCATCGCCCTTTGATACGTGGCCCCAACGTTCTTGAGACCAAAGGGCATCATTGTGTACCAAAAGGTTCCCCATGGTGTCATAAAGGTAGTCTGGAGCTGATGCTCTAGGTTAATACGTATCTGGTTGTATCTTGAGAAGTCATCCATAAAAGATAATAAGGCATGCCCAGCGGTCGAGTCGACAAGTTGATCAATGCTGGGTAGGGAAAAATCATCTTTTATGGTTGTGACATTGAGGTCCCGGAAGTCAATGCATAAGCGAATGCTTCCATTCTTCTTCGGGACAATGACCATGTTGGATACCCAATCAGCGTAATCGACAGCTCAAATGAAACCAGCCTGATAAAGTTTGGTGATCTCATTGCGAACTGCCAATGCCACCTCGGGTTTAACCTTTCATGCCTTTTGTTTTACGGGTCTCAATTTTGGATCAAGGATGATGTTGTGCTGGACTATTCGGGGATCCAACCCAGGCATGTCTGTGTATGACCAAGCAAATGCCTTTATGTTGTCCCTAAGCACATTCTCTAGGTCTTTGGCCAGTTGAGGTTGTACTAATGTACTTAGTTTTAAAATTTGGTCTCATTGTTAGACATAACGATGGGGGTTTCGATCAATGGGTCTTCAGTGATATTTTTAGCTTCTATGTCAAGGGACTTCATCATACCTTAGTAGTTATCTAGCGTTTGTTGTGCTGAGGCAATGATTGCGTCGTCTATTGATAGACTTAGGTCGATGAGATTTATGTTAGTGTCCCTTGTGATTTGTCCGTGCGGCCTATCGATGATTAATGGTGCGGATAAATGTTGATAATCCATCGGGCTTGCTCCTGCCAATAAATAGAGAGCAGCATGAGGTGATGAGTATTTTTCCATGTTCTCATGCAAGTTAAATTTTGTGCACGTGCAAGATGGTGGTTTATCGTCATACCAGGACGCATGGCAGTTTAAGGCCGTACCGGGCCGTAGGTGTTAGTTTAATGTCTTATCGGGCCAAATGAGGTTTGTGTGTGTGGCAGTTTAGGGCCTTACCGGGCCATAATGGCAGTTTACGGCCATACCAGGCCGTAACAACAGTTTAAGGCCGTACCGGGACATAACGGCAGTTTAAGGCTGCACCGGGCCGTAACGGCAGTTTAAGGCCGTACCAGGCCATAACGGTAGTTTAAGGCCGTACTGGGCCGAATAGGATTTGCAAGTGGCAGTTTAACACCTTACCGGGCTGTATGTGAAATGGGGTTCACAGGAGAACCGGGATATAGTAAATTTTTTGTTATTTTAAATATACATATTTTTTTTAATTGTGAGCAAATTTCAATTCAAATAAGCAAAAAGGCATAAAAAGAGGCAAAAAATGACAAACCGCGAGACGGTAGCGTCAGCAGCAGCGGCAGTGACGACAGAGTGCTATATAAAGGGGGGGCATCATTTGTTGTTACTCTAAATCGGCAGCGTAATCCTAAGCGTAAAATTCAAGCGTAAACAACCTAGCGTAAGCGTAAACTGTGAAACCCTAAACCCTAAGCGTAGATGCCAACGACTAAACCCCAACATAGACGCAGAGCGTAGAAGGTCAAGCGTCGGCGTAGAGGCTCAGCGTAGGCGTAAACAGTTTCGACCATCAGCGTCAACTATCGATCCCAGCATAGCGGACGTCGAGATGGGCAAAGGCAAGGAAGTGGAAGGCCAGGGGAGGAAAAGACTTGACTTAACCTTCGCAGAGGAGAGCGAGGCCATGTTGCAGTGCCTGCCCAGGCCAAGGATTCTATCATGGCCTTGATCGTCACACAAGTAGGCTCTGATCCTGCCTCTGTTAGTTATTTTTTCTTGTGCATGTTTTGTGGCGTAGACAGTCTCATAGAGGACTTCGACGTATACGCCGAGCATAGAGAGTTAGTGTAAAGCATTTTGGTGTATACGCTGAGCGTAAAGGGTTAGCGCAAAGTCTTGATAGCGTAGACCGTCATAGCGTAATCTGTCCTATCAGTGCACAGCGTAAACACGTTTTTCTTGCATGAAGCGTAGACAGTTTTATCAACGTAAATTACAGCATAAATAAGTTTTCTATGCATGAATTTTTCTATTTTATTAGCATAAGTTTTCTATTTTATCAATGTAGATTTTTTGTTTTATCAATGTAGACGGTCTACGCTGTTACAGCGTATACGCTGAGGGTTTCTACAGTGTATACGCTGAGGGTTTCTACAGCGTATACGCTGAGCGTGAATAGTTAATTCTTTTCAAGTGTTGTACAGCATAGACCTATTTTCATGCAAACTATTTTTGGCTTAAACTTATTTGCTCAAGATTGATTGTAAACTATTTTTTTAGTGTCTAGCGTAGACTATTTATGTTGGAGGCTCCTATGGCGTATACGTTAAGGGTTTCTGCCACGTATATGCTGAGCGTAAACGGTCTGGTCGATAGCGTAAACAGTTTGTTGTCAGCGTATATGCCGGGTTAGGCAACGTATATGCCAAGCGTAGATAGTTTTTGACAGCGTATACACTGGGTTAAGCAGGGTATACGTCGAGCGTAAACAGTTTTTTGACGGTGTATACGCTGGGGTTAAGTAGCGTATACGCTGAGGGTAAACAGTTAGCCTTTTTTTTTCTAAGTGTCGGTCTACGATGTGAACTTTGGTTTTTCGTGTCGTTTTGATGCATGGCTGATTTTATGTTGGTATTTTGGTTGCTTGCAAGGACACTAAGCCTTTTCTCCTCGTTGTTGAGCTTGTTGGGGTGCTAACATGGTTTGGCCCCATTGAGGTGGATGAGCCTACCCCGGATCTAACTGTTGACAACAATGGGGCCTGGTTCAGAGAAGGTGCATGTGAATTCCTGGCCTTCATACTGGACAATTTCGAAGTGGTTATCTGGTCGCACCTAAGTGAACTGGTGGCACGGAGCATGCTTGAGACCATGCTACCGGGAGTCGTGGAGGGTGTCATGGTCTTCATGGAAGACATCGACGAGGGGCAGCTTGTAAATGAGGACAGTTCATCCAGCAGGCCCAGGTCTACACGTCTGTTGGCACGCGTGTGGGCCCAACTGCCGCTAGGGCAAGACTTCCTCAACAACACCTTATTTTTAGCCGCGCGTGCGCACACGCTGTTCCAGAATCCTCCTAGCACAGTGTACCAGGTGGGCAGGTAGAATCGTTTAAGTTTATTGTTTCTTTTCATCATTTGGCATTTGCCTCTATTTTGACATCCGTTCGTTTGTAGGCCTAAAGTTAACCCACATGGAATATGTGTTGAGGATGATGGGCTTGCTTTAGCTCGTACCGCTCTAGAGGCATTTATGATGGGTCCCACCCTTTGTAAAGTTGTATTAGCTTAAACGAAGGGTGATATCGTCTACTTTCACAAACGGTTCTCTAGAGCATTTGCAATGTGCCAAGCTCGTGGATGGTTACATGGGGATTGGTCAGATAAGGGACCAGTCTTGTCCCTTGATTCTGGCTTAGGTAGCACATCCAAGTCCACTACGAAAGGTAAATGACAATATTTTCTGGATGTGTTAACGTATTTGTTCAACTGCCGGGAGTTATACTAATATGATGATTTCGAATTGTATCTACAGTTGATGTACCTCCATGCGGGGACCCTATCACAATGGGACGGACTGAGACTACCCTATCAATGAAGTTCGGGGAGGTCAGTAAGGCCCAAAAGTGGTTACGTACCCATGCCCCGCCATCCATTGTTCATTGCTTAGACAATGCTGGCCTCATGGAGCTCTTCACGACCCCGAGTCGTGATGTATCAATAGCAGAAATGATCGGGATCATGGACTCCTTCAATGAGTCTGTCTCCTACTACAGCACCCAGATTAAGGGTGTTATGGTAGTTTTCCATCTATCACTTGAATTCTTTTCCAACTTATTTGGGGTACTGCAGATGGCATAAGTGTAGTTTTAGACAGGGCTCATAAAGAGCTCCAAATGGTGTGTGAATTGGAGGACTAGTTGGGCGTGGCCAAGGGATTCCCAATGCAGGGGAAATCAAGGGTTGAGAAGGTGAATGAACTATATCCCCTATTTAGGGCACGGGTATTCCCCAAATCCCTTTCCCAGGTGCAGATTCTTGGAGTCAAAGCTGTACGCGTCATGCGAACTATCCTAGAAACCGGAATGCGCTATAATTGGGCCCAATTCTTGTTGTCGGGCCTGCATAAGGAGATAGTGCGATTGTGTTTGAATGTTGAGGCGCAATCCCACTTTACCTTTTCCTTCTTTGTCGGTTACCTTCGCCGCTTGGCCGAGTTTCTGGTAGTTCACGCAGACAATAAGTATGTTCTACGGGATCGGGGTAAACTATCTCGCCCATGGATTAATCACTTATTTGAAATAGCCAAGTCCCAGGATGCACCCAATGGAATTGATGAATCCGTCTCTATCACAACAAGGGGGTCATCTGGCACCTCAATCCATACACGTGACAGTTTGGAATTGGAGCCAAACGACGTACCCTATATTGCGAAAAGAGCAGAACGGGTCATCAAAGAGACCATTGGCCAGGCCAAATCGAAGCTAAAGAGACACGAACGCTCAACTGAGGAAGTCTTGAATGTGAACGATCCACGAGTGAAGCGCATACGATTCAAGATGCCTGGTAAGTAGACTTTGCACACTTATTGCTTTATTGTTTTCGTTTTGTTCATAATTTTTACTTCAGTTGCTTACATGCCACTGATACCTTTGGACTTGATTCGAGAAGTGAGGAAGAAGGCATTAGAGACAATTACCGAAGAGGAGAAGACTAACATGGAGCAAAACACTGAGGAGGAAAATGTGGAGAAAGATCAGGGAGGAGGAACGGAAGAGTTGAAGGGAGACACCACAGAAACTGAGCCGTTGGATGACCAGGGTGGTGTCGATCAAATGTTTAGCAGCTTTCTTAAGGGAAAGCTGGACTTAGGCGATCCCCAGAAGGTGACAAGGAGCACGGTATGTTTTCTTTTTTATTTTATTTTATATTGCCTCATTAGTTGTCATTTCTACGATATTTTATTTTTGTGCTTTCATTTCTTCCAGAGGAAGGCAGCGAAACCAGGACGGTGCGGTTAGACGTACCCATGAAGACAGTTCCCCCTGAGAGGACCGTGGAGGTTAGTTCGTCCTGCACTCATGGGCCATTTACTTGGACGAAAATGCCAAGTAAGATGGATTTTGTGGCTGGAATCACAAAAGAAGTTGTTGAACGGATCCAGGAGGCCCACCCTGAAATAGGTATGAATGTTTTGAATTATCTACAGTTTTATAGTTTTAGACCCTATTTTTGTTGTTTTAACGTTTGTTCTTTTCATGTACCTAGGTGCCAAACTGAGGTGGGATCCTTTTGAGACAATTAGTATAGAGAGTTTGCCCATGTTATCCCCAGAAGTTGAGCAGGTGCCAAGGCCTATTTATGAGGAAGTAGCAGAAGGTCTTGTTCACAACGCTAGGTCACTGTGGACTTGTAGGCGTTCCATCAAATGGTTGTGGCTGCAGATCCAAGCAAAGGAAAATAAAGTCTCTGAGTTGTTAGTTGACCATGACGATCTTAAGGCTCGGTATGAGTTCGCCTCTGCCAAACTAAGCGGTGATCTCTCTTGGCGAACGTCTGAGGTCACATATACTAGGTATTGGAACCTACTGAATCGTCATGCATCTCTGACTCGGAGAATGGCGGAGCGTAAAGCCCAAATAGATCTCCTGAACCTCAAGTGTCAAGATTGGAAAGCTTTCACTTCCAAGGTACACAAGTGGGTTAAGGATGAAAAGAACCACAAACACCATTACAAGAAGTCGTTAAAGGAAGTGTTCATTGAAAAACGACAACTAGAAATATTTGTGGAGGGTTTGGATTTGCGTTCTGCTTTTGATACCTTCATTCAAAACACAACTGTTGAGATGGAATCGCCCACAAGGGTGATTACAACTACTTCTGGGGAGGTGTTTGTTGGCGAATTCCCTCTAAAGTGTCCCACTTGGTTAGCTGTCGACAAGGGGAAGGCCTTGGCGGATGTTGACCTAGGCCTTGATGGGATGAATTGGATGAGTGTCTCGGAAGAGGAAATCCTTTGTCGACTGAAATTTGGCTTAGGGGGATCTCCTATGGTAAGCATTTTTTCATTATGAAATTGATTTGCTGAATAATGTTTGAAAATTTGGTGTTCTCTTATTCTTACATTGATTGTTCCTTTTGTATTTTCAAGATGAAGGTGATGACGATATCCAAGAAGCTGGCCCCAGTGGAGCGGGGGCCCCTAATGCCAGCGGATCCAAAGGGGACGACCCTCACGCCCCATATGTTTATTTTATCTTAATTTTTATCATTTTGTGTTGTTGTGAAACTACTCTGACTAAAATTTAAATAGGAATTGTAAATTGAGATGAATGAAACTAGTTAACTCTTGTACTTGTATATTATTTCATGTATGAAAAACACATTTTTTGTGTTGATTTTGGGTTTAATTGTAAACATGAAATAGCAATGTAAAATGTTTGGTTGCTTTTTTGTTTTGTTGAGAGTAATTCACGGATGTAATCATAAATCGGAGTGTAATGATAAACGGAAAAGGAAAACAAAGCATAAGTGTGTGATCTAGTTTAAGGTCATCTTGGGTCATATGTGTAGTTTAAGGCCGTTTCGGGCCCCAGTCGTAAACAAGGAACATTGCGAATGACATGGGTGGATTTCCCAGTTGACAGACCATTTCTGATCGTGGCTAGTTTTATGTCATTGTGGACATGATAGTTTAACTTCGTTCCGGATAGGTTGTAGTTTAGCGTCATTTTGGACAGGTTGTGTTGTTATTATTTTAGTAGTTTTTTGATTTTTCTTATTTTTACGTTAGGCGATGTGTCAGCGGGTACGATTCTATATTCGGCATCCCCTTCGCTAATTACGTTGAAAGGTAACTCAACCCAAGGGACGTCTAGTGGAATGGTTCCCACGTCAGTGTTTTCAAACGTTTCGGTATTTATTGTGAGTTCTATGTTAGCTGTTTCTGAGTGAGAAGGTGTATGTACAGTGTCAGGCATAGGTGTTTCTGTTTTAGGTGGATCTTCTTTCGTGTTTAAAGGATTAGCACTTACCGGTTGTTGTTCATTTATGTCATTTTGTCTAGGCTCTTTGAGCTTGACCTTTGAGCCTTGGTCCGTGTCCGTGTACGATGAAATGATGGGAGTAGCAGCCTCCGCATAAATGATGATTTCACCACCTTCATAAGGTAGGTGAATCTCTTGGTGTATAGGGGATGAGATTGCTTTCAGTTGGGCTAACCAGGGCCTTCTTAGTATTAGGTTGAATCCTGGCATTTCATCAACTACTACGAAGTCGGCAGATGTGGGGAATTGATCCCCTGCTATGAAGTCTAAGTTGATTTTACCCTTAACTATCACGCGCGACCCACTGAATGATTTTAGGCATGTCGTTGCAGTTGGTCTGATGAGTTCTGTAAGCCCTAGTTGTTCAACGATGGGATATGGTACTATGTTTGTGGCAGCTCCATCATCTACATGGACCCTATGTATTTTGAATTGGTTCACCAGTATCATGATGAACATGGGGGTTGTTGTTATCTCCCCTAATTTCTTATCCACCTTGATGTTATCATTGTGGAAACTTAGTGGTTTGGAAGTTGTCCCTTGGGGCGAGTACATTACCGCATGAATGGATGGTTCATTTGGGGGCAAGTCCTCACTTATGGAGATCAACGTTAACATACGCACCAAAGCTTCACGATGTGTTTGCAATGTTAAAAATAAGTCATACAAGCTTAATGATGTATTCTTTTATTTGAGTGCCTGCGTGACTTGTGTTAGAGCCATTGCTAAGTCTCTACTGTTGGGCGTGTTTTTATCGGCAGTGACTCGGTCCATTGGGCCCAAAAATTTTATTTCGTGCATCATTTGTTTCTCGTTTTGACCCAAGATTGTTGATTTAGACGTATCCTGTTTTCTGAATGATTCACCTTCATGTCCTATGTTTGGTTGACTATTAGGTGGCGTCATGGGTACTGCGTTAAGTGGAGTGGATTTATGTGGCCCTAAGGCTAACCATTGACGCTCCTTCTCCAAGCGTTCCCGCGTAAGCTTATCTGCTAAGCGTTCTCGCGTGTGGCGTGGGGGCACGGTTGGTTTTGAGGCCTTAGGTTGCCTTGGAGTTCATACCACGTATGGAGTCAGGTGAGGCTGCGATTGGACAGTCAGGTGTGGTTGAGCAGAACGTTGGTTGGGGACCCTGATGACGTAAGGACTAGGTTTACTTTGCGTTTGGGAGGTGGAGGATTGGTAATCATTAGGACTTTCGGGTGTCCTAATGACGTATGGGGTTGGTTTAGGTGAAAGTTGGACCTCCGCTGTTGCGACTGCGGGTGCTACTCAGACTACAAAAGGAGCAGACCGAGTAGGAGGGGTTGTCAGATTTGAGGTAGTGACGGCGGGAGGTACACGCACCACGTACGATTTTTCGGGTGTCGGGGTGTCAGAAGGCGCTACGGCTGAGGGTATGCGGACAACATATGGCTGCTGCGGGGCATATGATGATTGAGGCGTGGGTGTTGATGCAGTAGGAGAAATACGTACTACAAATGGCTTGTTAGGAGTTTGTTTTTCATAGTCAGAGTAGACGGTGTTAATGGTCGATATTTTAGGTTCATTATCTAGGCAGATTGTGTTGATAACGTACGGTGCCTCTTTTGTATTTAGAGGATCTTTATATACTTCCATAGCTTGGTTCTGCGATTGGACCGGGTTGGCCTCATCAAAACTGATTTGGCCCCCTTCAATCATTTGCTGTATATCCTGCTTCAGGGTGAAACAGTAATCTGTGTCGGGCCCATTACGTTGGTGATAGTCGCAGAAGCGATCCATTCTAAAACCTCTGGGCACTGGAGGCTCATCCAGTGTTGCTAGGCTTGGGTTCTGAACGAGTTGACAGAACCGATCATGTCTCTGGATGGTAGCGGGGGATAACTATTTGTGTTTCATTAATCCAGCTTTCAGTAGTTGATCGAATAGCTAGGATGGCTTCATAGACAATGGCGTATATTGGGAGGGTTCTTTCCTCTCAAAGTTTCTCGTATGATTTTGTGTTGGGTTCTACGATGATGATGATTCTGGTGCAGTCGAGGGAGTAGGTTTAGTATAATTAGTAGGGGCCACCG
Organism: Gnetum montanum; assembly: GCA_015680685.1. Taxonomy (NCBI): domain Eukaryota; kingdom Viridiplantae; phylum Streptophyta; class Gnetopsida; order Gnetales; family Gnetaceae; genus Gnetum; species Gnetum montanum. Next base: position 652,378 of record MNCI01003778.1, read on the forward strand.
GTGGCTTGTTTTGTTGTGCCACATTTGGTTGTTGCATTTCCGCTATTGCCGCTATAGTTGCTTTAGCCTTTTCTTTATCCTTTTTACTATGTTGATTTTTAAAGGCTAGGTATGCAAGATCGTGGCTATTTTGAGCCACCTCCTCTATATTTTTAATTTGTACAAAGGCTTGGTTAAGGTTACACACATTGAGGTAATATAGATTAGATTTGAAAAAATCGTTAACAGCCCCCTTTAGAATGGTGAGCAGATATGTCTGCGACGTTGGCTCGTGTATCTCATTGAGAGCGGCACTCCACCTTTGGAAAAAATTTTGTACAGGATCCATAGGTGCTTGTTTAACTTGTATAAGTCTGTCAAGCGTCGCCTCAGGTTTCAAGTTGTACTTTAACCTGGTCACGAATTGATGTAACGGCTCTTCTAGGGAAAATATGGAATTTCTCGGCAAGGCCTAGTACTAATCGAGTTCCCTCCTTGCGAGGGACATAGGGAACACTCGCAAAATGGCATGTGGCCACGCTTGGAGTAATGTGCATTCTAATCTAAATGTTATAAGGTGAGCATTGGGGTCTGTTTCCCCGTTATACTTAGTTAGTGTGGGCAATGATATGCCCTTGGGCAAGGTTAGGGGCGGGACGGAAGGGCTAATGGGGTCATCGTGGTAAAAGTCCACTACCTTCAACTCTCCGTCAGCAGCCATTTTGAGGCATTTCATCTCATCAGTTAGTTCTTGCATTAGTTTTTTAGCATCTACCCAGTCTTGGGCACTAGGTGACATGGTGGCTTGGGGATAAGGTACGTTGTACAAGTTGGACTGTTGGATAGTGGGTTGGAAGGCTGAAAGCTATGCGGTCGGCGGTTGTACTTGTGGCACGTTCATAGTGGGTGGCATTTGTACTTGTGGCACGTTCATAGTGGGTGGCACTAGAGATGGCACATTGTAAGCAAGGGGTTGTTGTTGCTGTCGTTGTGGCTGTACTCGGGGAATCTTGGCTGGTGGAATCGTGTGAGATGGTATGCTGTAGTGAGAGGGTTGATTTGGTTGAGCACCCATCGTTGCCCATTGCCCGGTCATGTTTTGTGGAGGAACCCCTTGTTGGGTTACACCAGTGGAAGGGGCTCCATGCATTTGGATGTGGGGGATATAGTGAGCGAACGTAGATGCTGGTATCACATGTGGCATCCCGATCACTCGGGGTGAGAAGGTTGCTCCCACATTATTGTGAGGGGGTGGTGCTTGCGAGGATGGGCCTGTAGCTGCAGCAGGGATGATAGCGAGAGGGAGTGTACTGAATTGTGGGTCAGTTGCAGGAGGAACATGAACAAGTGCAGATGTTTCTGGTGGAGGTATTTGCACTTGGGTGAACCTGAGGGGTTGGAGGGGCATGATTTCCCCTATGCCTGGATGAAACATGGGGTTGATATGGGTTTGTGGACTAAGGGTGTCATATGAATCTTCATGTTTGGATTGGGCAGTGAACTCATCCTTATCTTCCGGTTGAGGATCTTCTGCAGGTTGATCCTGAGATTGACTCCTTTATAGGAGGAGTTGTGTGATGAGCTCAGAGTAAGGCTCTAGGACAGGGATGACATCGTACGGGGAAGGAATGAACTCTTGCCCTCCCCTGTAGAAGAGTTCGTACTGCCTCTTGACTTCTATTTCGGTTCGATCCACAGCTAGGCCGGCTTGTATCTTCACGCATATAAAGTTGTATTGGTCTTGGGTTATGACGTGGGATGATGGGTTCCTCCCTTGCAACCTAAGGAACCGGCGAGGCCCCGTTGTGGGTTGTGTCATGGGCTATTGGACTGCGGGCTGTTGGACAGCCATGGTGCCCATGATGTCGGTGACTTGTGTGGTTGTAGCAGTGGTGTTTGCGGTGTTCATGATGATAAGTTGAGGATGTGACACGATGTAAAGATGCGAAGTCAGTGTTCTTAGTATAACATAAACCTACATTGGCAGTGTACAGCATATACGCTTCAACAACCAGCGTATAACGACAGCGTATATAGCGTATAGGTATGGCCATGTAGGGTCGGCGTAGACGAGTCTACGGCATAAATCGTACAGCGTACACGCTAGGTAGCATATACAACGTTAGCGTGCAGTGTAAACAGGGTTATAGCATATAGAGTGTAGCGTATACAGATAGCGTAAGCGAGTTTATGGCGTAGGATGTTCAGCGTAAACTTAGCGGTGGCGTATATGTCAGCAGCGTAAACAGGGTTTTGGGTGAAGCGTAGGCGTAGTCTGCAGCGTAAATCGTGCAGCATATATGTGGAATTGTAGACGTTGGAAGTTCTGCAGGTAGAGTCAGCGTATGGCTGACAGCGTAGATGCAGGGAGACTTGCAAATGGTAGGGTTTGAATGGAGCAGTGTAGATGCTAAGCAGCGTACACGCTGGATAGTTTGCCGACTGGGTTTTAAACTGAGCAGCGTAAACATTGGGAGGTTTTTGGGAGGAATCGGCGTATGGTCGGTAGCGTAAATGCCCAACAGCGTAAATGCTGGGAAGCTTGCAGGTAAGGTTTTAGGCAGAGGCCCTCCTTCTAGCGCCAATTTTTGTACCGTCCAAAATCGTCGGTCTCCGGCTGGAAGGAAACAGAGATCGGGGGATTACAAGACATGCATAGAAGACCCTACCTTCGCCTGAGGGCGAGCTAGAATGAATGAAGGTAGAGTACCTTGGGTGGTCCGCACGCGGATCAGACAAGGATTTCCCCGAATGTACACCGAAGTGCTATACGCTGGGTTATACTTAAACGGAGTAACAGGCATAAATCAGCACGTAAACAGCATAACTGATGCGAACAGAGCATAGACATAAACAAGCGTAAACAAAATACATGCAACAATTAATGCAAACTGTAAACGATTTAAGGAAGAAAATGTAACAATGGCATTTTAGAATGAGAGTACAATGCACCGGTCTAACGCAGTTGTGACTTGGACACAAGGCAAATGAAAAGCCCCGAGGAACGCAGGGATGACAGTAGGCTAGTTCGCATTGTAGGCACAGCGTAGAGACTGTATGCTCAGCGTACAGGTTTTTCAGTGTATGAGGTTTACTGCTCTGAAGCTCAGCATCTCTACTCTCTGTGTTTGCCCTGAATGTTTGCCAACTGACCTGGGTCTCGTGAAAAAATTGGGCTTTTATATAGGTTTTGATGTCAGACTTGGGTTGGGGGACACGTGGCGTGTTGACCAGGTGCAAAAGCGTAGAATTTACAAGTGTACAGTATGTTACATTTTTTGGGCGTATCCGCTGAGCATATACGCTGTATCAGGCGAGCGTAGACTCTGAGCGTATACGCTGGGTGTATACATTGTGTGTTGGGCATATACGCTGATGGTGGCTTGGACATATACGTCGAGCGTATACGTTGATGGTATATGGGTGTATATGCCGGGCGTATACGCTGATGGTTGCTACATTATGCCAAATTTTGCTCTGCAGTGCTGCTTCTATGTCGTCTTTGGGGATTGCATGCTGGGCATATACATCGATTGTACCTACTGGGCATACATGTGAGGCGTGCACGCTGGGCGTGCATGTTGTGAACCTCGGGCGTATACGCTCAACGTATACGCTGTGAATGTCGAGCGTATACGCTGGGCATCTACGCTAAGAATGTCGGGCATATACGCTGGGCGTCTACACTGAGAATATAGATTTGGGCGTATACGCTGGGCGTATACGCTGAGAATGCATACTTAGTGAAAATTAATAATCTGATCTCTAAAGTTGCCATGTTTAGTACCCGATGTAGCCATGGTCATCTGTGAGTCCTAAAGACCTGCTTCTTCTAGGAAAAGTACTAAGCTCGAAATTTTGTGATGTTTCAAGGACCACCCACAAACTGTGGTCATAATGTCCTCTACTAATCCTAGAGGAATAGTAATCAACTAATCTGCTAATTCTAGACAAATGTTGCTCTTCTTAAGAGGTGGTAGGTTCCAAGCCTTGAACATATCATGGGAGATGAGGTTAACTCTGAAACCATAGCCAAGAAGAGCTTTGCATGGCCCTTATCTAGCAATCTAAAGATAGATGACTAGACTTTCGGGATCAGATATTTTTGTAGGAAGATTGCCAACCTTGATCCAATCAAAAATAGTATGAGTTGGCACCATAGTGTAGATCCTAGCTGACACTTGGTTTGAAGGGCACTTGAACGTATTTGATGTAGAGTATGAGGGTGCTACAGATGTAGGATGATCAGTTAGAGTAGGTTGTGAGGGCTGAAGAGGACTACTAGGCTAGAAGAAAGGTCTTTTCCTTGATCGATTTTCTAGACCACTTGGTTGAAAAATTGGTTGTGAGTGCACAACCCTCATAGCATTTCATTGTTGTCACTGTGGAGGAATCTCTCCCCACATAGATAGAGTAGGAGGTAATTGGATTGAAGGTGGATGTATAGGTGTAGAGGGATGTTGAGGATGATAAAGATATAGATATGGGTTTTCACCTTGAGTAGATGGTGAATGCATTCGGTGATACTCTAAAGGATAGTATTGATGCTAAAATGATATATGACTTGTAGAACTTTTAGGGGAGACAAGCTACTAAACATAGTACCCATATGGATCTAGTTCCCTATAAGGATACTACTACCTTGGTCTTGGCATTCCCCATGATTGTGGTTGCTACCATTGTTGGTTGATGAGCGGCGAGGTATCCCTACGCTTGACCATATGAATACAAGTGTTTCACACACAATCTAGTTGAATTCCAAGGACTAAGTGCTTATGTGCCCTTGTGGAACAAGGATGGTTTAGTTTATCGTTGTCTTCCCAAGCTTACCTGTATGTCATGATTGTATGATTAAGTAAGCTTGAGGCATATGATTTTTATAGCTTTTATGTTTTTGTGTCCTGCACTAGTAGGGAAGGAGAGAGGTAACTAAGTGACTAATTTAACTTAATTATTCATCAACTAAGTTCTATCTAATCCTAACACTAGCATTTTTCCCACTTTTCATACTCATCCTGAACTAGTGCAACACTGCTAGGATTACCAAACGCTAATCATTACTGGGTTACCAAGCGTTACACGCATGCTCGAAGTGGTCGTTCTTGTGTAATTTAATGATTTTATTAATTGACCAAAATGAATTATTGTGCTAATAACAAAAATGTAAAGTGCATAAAATAAAATAAATGCATAACAAAGTAAAATAAATGAAATGCGTGAGGAAAAAAATCTCAAGTGTTGCAAGGATGAATCAAAGAGCTTGTCTTTATTGTTGTACACAATGTATCCTCAGGTACACAATGCTCAAATAAAGATCTATCCACACTTAGACCTCCTACTATGAGCACTTAGAAAATACTCTAAATTTCAAACAGACTACAAGAGTTTTACTACTTGACTACTTAAATACTTCTTTTTCAATTATGCACCTGGGCACTGTATTTATAGGCTTGGGAACAATTACTCTAATAATTAGAGTAACCACTCTAATAATTAGAATAACTACTAAAGTAACCACTAGAGTAACCTCTATAATAATTAGAATAACTCCTAGAGTAACCGCTCTCATCATACCCCCACGACTGAATGAAAACTCGTCCTCGAGTTCCTTACAACATATTTGGAAGGTATGGGATTATTGACTAATTGACAACTAACATTGGAATAGGATGACAGACTCAATGTGCCCAGTAACGGATCAATAAGCATATTACAACATTAGTGTTCATGACCATTGTTGTGAACACTCATACATAAATGACATCTAAGCCTTTATTTCATAGCTTGAAGAGAAAGAGAGAGAGAGAGAAGATGAAACGTGTTGCCACCAATGCTGAGATTACAGCTTCCATTGTTTATCCATAGCCATGCCACTGGACTTGTCTCTTTTGTAAATGCTCTAGTTTCGGTCCATCCTGAGTGCTTCCTCCAAGCCTAATCCATTGTTTGTATGATCACCATCTGCACACACAACACAATCACAAATGAGCAAGGATAGATAAACCACAATGTAGTTGATACCTTGCCTCGATATGAGATGCATTGGCTAAATTGTGGTTATGGTAGAAACTGAATCAGAGATTTATCACTGGTGACTACCCAAGGTGTAGGGGTTCGGTGAATAGTAAAATGAAAAAAATTAAAAAATTTGTGCCAGGGCCCCCACAACTAAGAGCGAACCTCCGATAGCTATAAGATGGAAAAACATGAGGAACAAGAAAGATGAAAAATATCAATGACAACGCCAATAAAATGGATGTCATGGATGGGGATGAAACTAGAAATGATTGATTGTAGGAAATGTTTAAGGAAAATAAGTTAACAATTGCACCAAAAAGAAATGCAAGTGGGTCCTTCCCAAAGCAAGCTCATGCCCTTTATGCCCTAACAAACTCACAAACCAAAGAGTCCATAGGCTCTAGGAATGTCATTTGGAAGCAAGAGTTAAAAACTTACCCACAAGAATTCATCAAAGAAAAATAATGCATCAACCTAGAAACAGACTAATGATAGAACTAACAATGAGGTGGAAAAATGGGGAGAAATATGGAGGGGAGATAATGGAATGGAATCCCAAGAACAAAGTTGTGTAAAGCCCCTTGTGTATTTCATAGTTAAGATGACTTAGTAGAACTTCATCCCAAATCCAAACTCAAACCAACTACATTTAGTAACCTCGCATCCATACACCTGGCCAATCCATCCTCTTGAAGCAACAAGAATTCCTTCACAAAGAGTGACAACCATCCTAAGGAGAGTGAGATGGAAAAGCATGAAGTGAGAAAGGGCCTTATTTAGAGGGAACCTTTAGGCATGGGTAACATGTCTTTCTAGTTTCATAACCAGTTCTTGTAGCCCATATTGCTTTATTATGTCTAAGGGGTGTGCTTTAATTCTCACTTTTTTTCTTTTTCTCTCTCATTTTTTTCTTTTTGCATGAGAACCACATCATGCAAAGAATTATTTTTATTCACTCAACCTCCTGATATTTGATTGTTGGTAGAATGATGAAAACTCCAAGAAAAAGCATCCAAGCGCCTAAGAGAATGGCCAGCACAAATGCATCGAATCCCCTTGAAGTCACATCCTTTTCATCCTTTGAGTCTTTCTATGGTTTGAAAAATACCCAACCACCAATTTATTAACAAGTTTTCTTAGAAAAAGGGGATTGTATAGTTCCAAGCCAAAGGAGACCATAGAGTTGTATGGATGAGTGGATGGTGTGGACTCATTGCCTATTTTACCAAAAGAACCATACCTTAATATTAGCATCATAATTCAAAGGTAAAAACCAACATTAGTAATCAATATGATATAATTTAATCCACCATCATGAGCACTTATTAGATGATGAATAAAAGTAACTCAAGCAAACAAAGAAATAGTAAAAACATGAACAATGGTGTAAAAAAAAATAAGAAAAGTTGAAAGAATGTGTAAAACAAAAATTCAAAAAGAACTGAGGGCCTAGAATGGTTAGCATAGGTGGCCATCTCCCCCATTACTAAGTTGGAAGGAGGAGATCCAAAATAGTGAGAAGGATTGTCCATCAAGAGAGGTAGCATGTGTACTGGCTATCCTAAGNTATAAGGCATTAAATAAGAAACGTCATGACCTAAGGATTAGGAAAGTTAAATATCAATTGGGA